>JAUCMS010000153.1:765521-789386 GCA_032357445.1 Enteromius radiatus | reverse complement strand
TATATACACACACCGCATATTTTTATTTTAATAGTGTACATTTTTGTTAAATAAAACATATACACCGTTAAAATAAAAATATGCAAGAAAAAGTTTGACAATCCTTACGAATAAAGTTTATTTTATTATAAATATTATTATTATAATAATAATAATAAATTATTATTTGAGAAGTTCATTCTACCTGGCATTTTTAATATATTTGTCATAATTGCAAGTTAAGCCAAACTTATTTATTTTGACAGGTTGGTGTAAAGATTCTGCAATAGTTTTATCAAAGAAATGGTAAAATACTGGTGCAGTGAAGTTTATGAGGCTGAAAGCACCACGAGCATCACACATGCACGGCACTGAAATGATGTATGATCTAGTCTCAGGTGGCTGTGGATTGCAGCAGCGATTCAATTGCGCAGCAGTTATCTAGTATGAGGAGCTCAGAATTGTGCAGAGGTGAGAACTTGACTGGCAGATAATCCGCAGCACACATGGTGTTTGTGGCAAGGATGGGGAGGAAGTAGAGATTAGACACTCGGCACAGATGGAGCAATCCCCCGGGGACCGAGCAAGGTGCTGGGTGTGAAAAATTTCCCACTGTCAAAGATCATCAATCGTTCACCTGAGAGGCTATTAATACAGTCTGTAAAAGTTTGTGTTAAGCACTAAAAAAAAGCAATCAAATAAACGAATCTGATCTGAAAAGACAGTTCTGCATTCATCCCAGAAGAATACGTTCTATTTAAATAAGAAGCCGTCCAATTAAATGTGTTGTGCAGCGGCCACCATGTTTTCCACGGTGACCTCATTTCACTCCGTCCAGCCTGGTGATACAAGAGGAGGAAATCTCATTGTGCATGTTTAACAGAGCAAGAGCGCGGCATGGGCACATGCTCAAGGTTGCATGCGAGATTTCCTGCCTGGTCTGAAACCACAGCAAGAGGCAGCTTTCCAACTCTGCTGACTCACGTGCCGACTGCTCTTAGAAAGCCAAAATAGGAAGGGATCAAACTTTTCTACAGGCTGCAGCTCAGGCATGAATAACGACTTGGGCTGGGGAACGGTTTAATTTCAGAGCAGCTATCTGGGTTTCTCTGTAGGCCTATTAAATCAGACGGCACAGGATTGACCTTTAAGTAAGAAGCATGCATCTTTATCATTTACGCGTCAGAAAAACGAGAACACTGGAGTTTGCGAGATAAATAACGCAACATCTGTGCCATAAAGGCATTAGCTATTCATCTTTTACACTAATTCCAACCATTTTCAAGTTATTTTGGAACAGCAGACAAACATGGATACACTATCTACGTTTCCATCCACCACCTTTTGTGAGCGTTTTGGAATATATAAGAAAATAAACACTAAAAACAATACCCATCCCATTCAAACCGATAATTCCTCTCACTGCTGAACAAACATTATTAAAGCAAAATTAAAAGGGGCCATGCACTGCAATCATTATGCACAGCGGATCAAAAGAGGATGTTAATTGTCCGCTAAAACATGACAATGCAACAGCCATGATGTTGTTTTGCTTGGTCCCTGTTCTGAGAGCACTTAAATAGGGCTGGCTAAATGGGCCAGATGAAAATACCCACTTGGCAAATATGCTTTATGAGTAATAAACGTGTTGTAGCGCCCTGGCACTTCCCTGTGCGCTTTGTGTAGAAGCTTCAAAATAATGAAATGTTTACATGTGAATGTGTTGCGTAGCAGCTGTCCAGATGACACTCTGTCTGGACAAACGAACAGAGCAGAACGTGGTCGAAGACACATTCGACACAACAGCTCCGCCAGATGTGATTTTGTACTTAACTTCAATAGGCAATGTCAGCCTAGTGTGTCTTCAGATTAGAGATTTACCAGAGGAAAAACAATGCTAATTAGGAGATGCAGGAAGTAGCAAAGCGTTCGAGGATCATATGTTGTCACGTCTGGGAAAGAATATGAAAGGCAGCAGATTTCAAACCTGAAAAGAGTTGAGACCAGCGCAAATGCCTGTTGTGAATGCGTTTGAGAAACCAGTTCAGCTGAGCTCATGAGGTCTCTGCCCCTATTAGCTTTCAGTCCCTAAAGTACTTTGCTGTGCTCTCTGCTCTCAGGTTTGGAAGGACAGGTTCTAATCCAAATGACATCATCCTAAAAAGAGAGACACGCATACAAAGAGCCTTCTCCGGTCTAAAGAAAATACTTCAAAGTACAGGATCTCGTCTTGGATTACAGATGCAGAATGACCCTTCTGATGTTTGATAATGATGCAGCTAAAAACCACATTAAATGGAAAGACTGTCCAAAATTTAACATTTTATTATTTACTCACCCCCTTCATGTTATTTCAGCCCGTATTATCATTACCCCTCCGTGAAAAAAAAAAAGAGATGCTAGACAAAATGTCTGAGCAGTTCTGTTGCATATAACAACAACAAACGTTTAGATCACTTAGAATAAATAAAATAAAAGTACATATAAACATGGTACATACAGCTTATGTTCTATATTTCAAGTTTTCAGGAAGCCACGCAATGGCAGTCTTGAAGAAAAAAAAAAGACAACCCTACACTGCTCTGAGAGTCTCTTCAAGAGCTTTTTAATTTGATGAAAACAAAATTAAATAATAATAATAAATAAAAAGAAAAAACATAAGTGCTTTTACACTTTTAAAACAGAATCCAAATAAAAACGTAAATTTAAAACAAATTTTGGGGCAGAAGGAGTTGGCACAATGCCCTAAAAATCTAACTTTTGTTCAAAAACTAGCCATTATGTGCAACTCATCCCAAGGTGTGACGTCACTAAGGGAAGATATCATGTTCTCATGAACTTGAATAAAAGTCTAAAATTTCACTCTGTTCTTTAAATATGGTTATTGTATGGTTTCGAAAAGGCCTGGACCATAGCACCAAATCAACACTTTTATGATGTTTTTCTTTTTGGAGATTTTTTCCACTGCATGGAAAAGAGCAGGTCTTACATTATGACTAACATCTCTCAGAAAAAAAAAAAAATGATTACATAAAGACAAATTTCTGGCTAATTTATCCCTGTAATAGAGGCGGGGAGAGCGGTGAAAATTAATCTAACAGAGACCCAGAGAAAGCACACATGTACTGTGGCTTTAAGTTCTGCCACGTTATCTGCTCTGGCCCGATCTGGCCGAGTGAAAGCATTTCCTCTCCTCTCCCATTCCACGGGGTCATTAATTGGAGAGATAATCTACTTGATCTCTACACAATGAGTGATTCATTGAGACTCTCATGTGTGGCTTTTATCACTGCCAAGAGCAGATTACATTGAAAAAAAAAAAAAAAAAAAGCAAATGTGAGATGATAATCTTTCTATTCGAGGCTGCTAGTCAACACTGTGACCTAAGAACGGCAAAAAAACTTTGCGCTGACTTAATCTGCTATTGAGCAAGAGCTAAATGGGAGAAAACGGAATGATCTCACCCAGTTTAAGTGGCCTCACGCTCTCTACACCAAAACTGCACCAGCTGATAGCCTTTCACAACAAAGAAATAAAACAGGTTGAAATTAAATTGGAGGAGCGAAAGTCAGTGTTACATTTGAAATGGCTGGCTCTGTACCCTTCGCCCAAACACAATCACACCGAAAATAATGACACCTGTCAAAAAGGACAGCCATGATGCACACAACATAACAGACCTTACAAGGACAACAAGCCTTGAAAGATGGATCTGAATACGACAGAAGTTTTAGTGTTATATGTTACTTCAAACCACATGATCAAACATCTCAAGCTGTCAAGATGCCAAATTTAACAGTGACCAGGTTTCTGGCTATCTGGGCAATACACTGACTACTCAGAATATATTTCACAAGGATTTTGCTGGTCACACAAAAAGGGACACTGCGAATATGAGGAGTTTAACATGCTTGGATTTGATCAGATCATCCCCAACATTTAACTTGTGAGCATGAATGCATTTTAATAGCATTTCTGACTTTGTGCATTTTACTTCTTGCATTAAACATTATGGCATGTGGAAACAAACGGCTGTGTTTATTAATCTGAACAGAGATTCTCAGTCTGAAGCCAGACAAATAACTAAGTAAGATTATGACTAACACCTGAGAGAAACAAGCAGTGCCACAATGATGTGTGTGCACTGTGACAAAACTGTCTGTTTCATTAAGGAGTGTCAGATTACAGAGCACTCTGTCATCTCTAGGACATCTGTTAGACAAGCTCTGTCAAGCACAGGAAACTTCATTTATGAACTACTCATAAACACTGTACAGCATAAACATGCAACTTCTGAACAGCTCAAGACTAATGCAAACATATGTCACAGTATGTTTAACAGAATGTAAGCTATCATATTTAGGTTACATTCTCGACCTTGCCATGAGAAAACTGTGAAAAAGGGACTACACCGAAGCAACAGTCTTAAAAAAAAAAATAATAATTTAAATCTGGAAAGACTATCAAGAGCAAGAATTTAAGGTACGTTAATCAGCTGACGACTTCTAATAAAAGATTGTAGTAGCAATAATTTGCAAGCGAGAGTTTAAACAGATACACTCTATTGATCTCTTTTGGCCTTAATAGAGTTACAGCTAGAAGCAAACATGTCACAAATGATAACCTTTCAAAAAAGTGCCTGCAGCAAGCTAAATATAGTCACAAAATGCCTATTTTGTACTTACATTTACAACTTTTAGTCCATAACATGTTAGCTCAGATGCCACCTAAATGCTTAAATTATGAAAGTTAACTTTTAACAGATACACAAAAATGTCTCGTCTTACTACATATACCACAAATAATGCTGACTCACTTTCATATCCAATCAGATGTGACCCTGGAACACAAAATAAGTAGCAAAAGTATATTTGAAGCAATAACCAACACCACATTGTATGGCTCAAAATTATTTTCTCTTTTATGCCAAAAATCATTAGGATATTACGTAGAGAACATGTTCCGATAAGATATTTAGTACATTTCATACCATAAATCTATACAAACTACATTTTACATGAGTAATATGCACTGCTAGGAACTTAATTTGGACAACTTTAAAGGTGATCTGCTCAAGATTTGTTTGCACCCTCAGATTTTTAAATAGTTGTATCTCAGCCAAATATTGTCCTATCCTAACAAACCATTAATCAATGGAAAGTTTATTTATTCAGCTGATGTTTCAGATTATGAATAAAATAATTACCATTATGACTGGTGTTGTGGTACAGGGTCACAAATGTTTTTTTTTGTTTAATATCAAAGTCCTCCATTAATACCATAACAGCTAGGGGGAAAAGACATCATGTTTAGGGATGTAAAGCAAGCAAAAGTCTACCAGCTCCTGGCCTAACTTCCTGTTTCAAAAGGAAATGTCAGCAGCACAAAATCACTGCACTCTAAAGAGATTTCATGGGGTCTTTAAAGGCAGGCTGGGACACTTTGCAGAGCAAAGCATTTACAGGTTTGTCTTTAATACCAAAGTTACAGTCTAGCAGTTTTGTGTTGTATGAAGAAAGCAGTTCTAGCTATGCTAAAGAAGCCTATAGGCCTTCTTCTGCAACCGGCCTGCTGTGATATTTAATGCACAGCACCATTTATGTTTATAGCACTACATTAAACCATACCGCTGATCACCCACTGCCTGCATGTGTCATTTTTAATGAAGCTATTCAAGCTGTAATTACAAAAGCAAAAGAATTGAAAACAGACAACGCACTGAAAAAATAAATAAACTCACCCATCATCTTCTCCATCCACAGGTAAGCTCTTCAGCAGGCTGGCCGAGGCAGTTAAGGCACTGACTCCACCGCTTCCCTCAGGACCACGGGAGGTGTTGACCTGGGAGGACACTTCAGCACCGGTGGGCTTGGGTTGCACGAGCAGGGCCGAGTGCTGTAACAGGAGCTGGGCATCCTCCTGCAGGGTGGGCATCACAGAGGCCAGGGTGCTCACTGCAGGCCCGGGCTCCTTCGAGCCGTTCTGGATCAAACCGGACTCACTCTGAAGGTTAGGAGGCACATTTGAGGAGGTCACAGCCGGGACGAACTGGGTGCCATGGCCTTGACTGCTGAGCTGCGACTGCTGCTGCTCCATGGAGGGTTGAAGGGTGAGCTGCTGCCCCTGGGTCTGCTGTATGAGACCGGCGCCGGCGGGCTGCACCAGCTGGAGCATCTGCGGGGTGGGTGTCTGTTGTGGCTGCAAGAGCCCTTGCGGAAGGGGCTGAGCAGCAGGGGGTGGTACAGTCCCCACGGGTTGCTGCAAAGCTGCCATCAGCTGACCGTTCCCTGCCACCGGAGGGATCGGGGCAGACAGGTGAGGAAGTGTCTGTGTTGACCCAGGTGGCACGGCATTCATGATCTGCTTGGGTTGAGCGAAGTCAGGTGGCAAGCTGCCTCCTTGGCTTAAGGGGTTAATGTGTGCCGACGCTACCTGGGCCGGTGCAGCCGGCTGCTGTGTTGGCGGGTAGCCCATCTGCTGCTGGGTCAACACAGGCAGTGCTTGAGCAGGGGAGGATTGTGCTGCCTGGGCATATGTCAGTTTAGGCATATGAGCGGGCACGGCTGCAGTCGAATGTCCGATTGTGGTTTGCAGCCCTCCCATGGCGGTCGGTGGCTGAATGCTCGGAGCAGCCGCATTAGTCTTAAGATGTGCGTGAACTAAGTCTTGGGGCACATTATGAGTAGCCGAGTAGTCATGCTTTTGAGCAGCAGGCTGCTGGAAGGTCAAACAGGGGCCGCCCGCCTCTCCGCTGCCCAGGCTTTCGGTATAATGGCTAGCTGTGCTGCTGACACTCTCTCGGTCAGGGCACGCCACACTCTCAGGCACAAACTGGCGGATGCTTTCCACTGTCCGGGTGCTGGGGGTGTTTTCAGAGGACGCCGTGTTTGGGGCCTCCTTGTCGTAATACTCGGTGCAAGTCCAACGACCCTTCTTAAAAGGCTCAGAGGTAGAGTCCAATTTGACCACTCTGAAACGTGAGCTGGTGGAGGCTGGAGTAGGCACTTGGGCCTGCTGAGACTGAGCGTTCATCGGCGGGACAGAGGGAGCGGGCATCGGGTGCTGCCCCATGACAGCTGGGCCCACCTGGCCTCCACCTGTTGAAGCAACACCACCAGAAATGGTGGTAGCAGCAGCGATGCCCATGCCAATTATTCCACTGGGAACATGTGTCAAGTTTACAATTTGGTTACTAATACTATTCAGAGCAGGGGAGTAGTTTACACTGCTACTATTGGTGCTCTTGCCACCCACAACAGGCACACTGGCAGAATTTAACATAGAAACATTATTTGTTATAGGTTTACTAGTACTAACTGTGGCTCCTGAGGCAACAGGGGCCAAAGGCTTGACAGCGGCTGAGCCAAGAGAGGCGCTCTCAATCAATCCTACCACATTTGAAGGCATTTTCTGGCCTGTGCTAGCAGAACTTGAGGTCACTGCAGACGAGACAGCGGCACACAAATGTATCCCCATCTGTGTCCCACCAGCAGTATGGGCTTTTCCAGAGGAAGCAGTATTATGGTGATGATGATGCATGGTCCCATTAACCATAGAGCCATGCATATGTGCTTGGATGAGAATGGGAGGCTGGTTGGGCGACACAGCCCCTGGGGTCTCCGCCTCATGGAAGTTATTCAGCGTCTCCTCCGAAGAGCTCCTTTCGGGTCCCCCCGCATTGTTGGCCCGCGATAGAGACACGTCTATGATCTCAGAGGATGACAGGTCTTCGGTGTGGGACTCATCCAAGTCGTCGCAGCTCTCAGTGTCCTCTGTAATGCTGTTGTTGGTGCTGACAGATGTCTGAGCGGGAGTAACGCTGGTGATCTGAAAGCCACTCTTCTTCTTCATCTGCGCCACTGTGGTGGGCAGAGCTTGGGGTAACAGGGCGGCCTGCACTGGGATATTCAGGCTCTGGGGAGGGTTCTGGGGCCCGAGCGTGGATGCAACCGGCGTTTGAGACTGAATCAGCACCGTTGACGAATAATCATCCGCCAGCATCAAGTTGTTGCTATTAAGGCTGGTGCTTCCAGAAGTTGTCAATGTAGAGGAACCACCTACCGAGCTGCTGCTGCTCTCCCGTTTAGGTAAAGTCATAGGGTAAACCATTTTTCGGGCGCTGCCGGAGTCCCCGGATCGGTCGTGGTGATTCATTTCTAGAGGGTGGTCTCCAACAAAGTTATAAACGCAGCTCAAGAGAACAAGCTCTTTTTGGGAAGCAACTTGAAGCCGCTCGAGTAATTTCCACATAAAACCAACACTTTTCAGTAACTGCCACGATAATTCCACTTGAGGTGTATTTAAATGTCCACCATGAGGAGCAGGCTAACGCCGATGCTAGTTAACACTCGCTAGCGAGCTAGCTGACACGGATTCGCTTCAGCTGTTGTTTTCAAACGTACGTTATATCCTCGCAAACGCAATCAGCACACAAGTTTAAACGTGAGGGAGTCGACACAGACGGCCGAGGCGATCGATATATCCAACCTTACAACGACAGAGTCTCTCCCCATTACAGTTCAAACTGCCAGACGCATTTTCAATTGTTGTATCGCAGTCACCAGAGCTCGAAATCAAGCGAAACAAAGTCCTTCAGCCGGCGTCAGATGACAGAGAGAAACCGAGCGACTCAGCGCTGTCCTGTTTTATTCCATCCCGTGCTTTCTTTTGTTTTAGTCCCGTGTTAGTCTCTCTCCCACTCTGCTCCTATTCACCAGCTGCCTCCTTGTAATGTAGCCTGTGCTAGGTGCTATCAGCCTGTGACGAGTCCCAGAAAGGGGGAGGAGAGCGCGAGAACATGGCGACCGCGCATGGCAGTTCACCTCCACAGCGACCAGACATAAAGCCCAGAGAGTCTGGCGAGGATGGGGGGAGGGGGGTTTCCTAGAGACGGCCGGCTGACGAAGAGTTCCGAAAACACACGAGCGCAACCGAGTACAGCCAACTGTGTTGGTGAGGGATGTTTCTTATTATAGCCTTCAGTAACTGTGGCAGCAAATAACATCTTTTGTCCGCTGTGGTTATTATTATTTGACATTGAAAGAGGGAAGAGAAAGGAAGGGCACAGGTTTCTAGGATTTCCAATAAAGGCTAACAAATTGGTGTATAATAAAATGTGTATTTTATTGATGCAGATTTCAGTTTAAACCTGTGAAAGATTTTGCCTGTATTTTAGCTATTGTGTGTTTTCCGTATACAGGGCAGCTACATCAACAAGATGTAAACAGACACTGTGACAACAATGTTGTCAACATAGTCCCGAGATTTGTTCTGTTTTTACAAAACAGCTAGTCTGAAAGAGGAGCCAGATATTTCCACAGACAGAAAAGAACAACCAAACACATCCACACTGACACAGTTATTTCACAAACGCTGTTTGTTGCTCACCTCGTGTTTAGGGACTAAGCTCTAGCAGACTTTTACACAGAATACATTATGCGTCTATTCATGTGTTTTACTTTATATATAGTGTGTTTTAGTTCAGACTTTGAAAGCTAGGCTATAAAATCACAACTAGGAATGTAAAATGTAAAACATCTGAATATCAAAAAATCAGTTTGGCATGGTTAACAGAAAGTAAATGAAGAATATATTTAATTATATGTGATATTTTAATTGAATGTAGTGCATCTTTATAATGGTATCTGTATTTAATTATTATGAGGATTTATTATGAGGATTTCTCATACAGACTCAGCACTCATCACCAAATGTCTGATACATCATCTTGTCATTTATTACAAGTGTCCCTTTAGAAAAGGCTGAAACATCCCTTTGCCCTCACCAAACCTTTGCACTTGAACGTGACAGGGAATGACCCTAGTGAGTGATGGTAGTGTAACACATTAAGTATGAGGAAATGAGATCTGACAGACCCGGAATGGGCGCGTGCCCTGATGTCCAGACCTAGCAGACAGGCTGTGCCCATCCATACAAATTTCAGAGGGAGAGAGCCAGCGAGAGCTGATTGCAATGTAAGCGTCTGGTGCTGTCAGCAGCTTTAAATCACACAGGCACTCCACAACAAAAAACACAGAGAGCTATTGTGCTCCCAAACAATAATGGTCAATTTATACACTGGAGTCTGCTTTCATTTTGTAAACACTTATTAAAACAGGTATCTTTTTTGTGATATAGGAAAAAAAAATAGAGAACCTCCATGAGAATTGCTATTGTTCTGTGTAATTTCATGCCGAAATGAAAGCTTGTCCCCCCGGGGAATGTCAGCGTTAGGAAGAGGTGGCCGAGGTTTACTTTAACAAGGCTGCCGATCGTTTCAATCCTCAACAGTTGGTGTGGAGAGTTTTTATTTTTTCGAATCTGTCGCAATGTAATACACACCTTGCAGAGAGTTTGTTACTGAATGTTAGGGAAGATATAAACGATACTGGAGCACCGTGCTTATTTTCATTTTCATACAGACACATTTAAAGGATGGATTGAAAGGAGCTCCTCAAAAAAACAAAATCACTTTTTTAATGTGAATTAGAAGGGTCTGATTCTCTGCCACTTTCGCCTTTGGCTTGGGTTTCAAAAGACATCAGCAATATTATTGATTTAACTGAATAAGAACAAAACCTGATCTAAATTGAGTTGGATGTTTTGATTAGTCTTTTTCTGCATGAAACCACTTATGCAGCACCTGAAGAGTCAGCTAATAATACTACTGCATGATGAGGTTAAGAGGAAAGCTTAGATGACTTTACAGTATTTAACAGAACATCATGGTAAGGGCGTTCAGCTCTCATCTGCAAATTCATCATAAGGGTTTGACCTGGACCTCCTTCTTGTCTTACGAGGAAATGCAACTGTTTTAAAATAGTTTCTCAAAGACAAAGCATCCTATACACACTCATATAAAACCAAAACAGAATGCTATTCGCTTGTTTGAGGCCTGGGAAGCTGTGTCTACAAGAAGTCTCAAACAACAGGCCGTTTAAGGTGGAAGCAAAGCAAGCAATTATTTAAACGATCATCTAAGAAACTTCTCATTTGCATGGAAAGTCACCGATAAATGTTCACATACTAAAGCAAGTTTTACAAGTTTACTAACTCGAGCCGGTTTATTTATAGGACACGTGAAAAAGCAAGGTAAGTGATTAGAGGCATTAAATGACATTATCTTGTTTTTGCTCGAAAACTTGATAAATTGCTCTCTTGTGAGGCCTGCTGGGTAACATGGCATTGTTTCATTTGTAGCTTCGCTTGCTGAAACGTAGAGTCTGCAAACCCGACTATGTCTAAACGAACACAGCTTGTTCCAGAATCCTCTTGATATGATGTCCTTGACAGAGACGGCAAGGACGGCGCTCCCTTCATTTCAGCACTCTGTAATATTCTGTGAATAATCTTAGCAAAGCTGCTCGTTCAGAAAGGTTTGAATTCACATGAAATATGAACATGTGGTGAAAGGAAAGCATTTTGGTCCACGAAAGATGTACTTTGTTTAAACCGGCTGAGTCAAAAGTGAAGCCAGGTAGATTTTAGAGCCTCTTTCACCATCAGGTGAAATAATTATATAACTTTGCATGGGGCTTTAAGTTTATTTCTACTTTTCCTGACTATTGTAATAGATTATTGTTATGATTCGAGGTCATACAAATGTAGTCACTACTAACACTTCACTGTTCATTTTTACTGGTCTTATAAATGCTAAATTCAGTTTACTGTGTTGATCTCAGGCCTTTGGAAACAAGCACTAGTTTTGAGGACTATGGAAACAAAAGAGGGTCAAACAGCTTCATCTAGTGGCGGCTTCGTAGTTAAAGTCATAACAGTTTAGATTTAGCCATTCATTAAAGTTCAGATTTCAAATGAATTAATAAATTAGTATCGCTATAATCCAGCGTCATTAGTCAATGAGGATAAATGGCAGAATGTGAACACCGATCATTTTTTGTATAGCCTATTGCTAGCATTTAAAACTAACAGTTAAATGAGTAATGCTAATATAGGCTAAGCTTTGCACCCTTATGTAGCTTATAATATTAGTAGTGACTAGTATTAAACGTACGTAGGCCTACATTCCTCATATAACACGTATAATTAATTTAATTTCACTGTTTATGAGCCATGGCAAGTTAAACCACACACACATAATACATAAATAAACAACTTTCATAAATAACTTTTTGAGATTATCTTCATATGCATTGCAAAGTAAAGCTAATTTCTTAACATGGCCACTAGATGGGGGTAAATAGATAGAAAAATCTCTCTGATGGCCAGCACAGGTTCACTAGCAATTCATTGTTCATGTTGTCTACATATAGTGCTTATTTGCCTTTCAATAGCCAAGCGCCGATTTACTGTAGTTCAGTAAAAGGTTATTTTTTTGGGTTCTTAACACAAAGCCCTCCAGTCATGTCAGACAAAGGCCAAGACGTCGATTTAACTAGAGCCAAACAAAACACGGGAGTCTGGCTGGTGAAGGTTGGTGGATAATCGGGCAGCATTTGTGCTTAACCTTTGAACAAACTCTGGAGAATTAAACAATGGCTGTAAACTAAAACTAAATCTAACTCTCTGAATGATAGAGGCTGTTTCACTGGTGTGCGGTTTGTACTTTAATATATATTTTTCTTCTTCTTTTTAAAAATGAATTCAAATTCTGTTGTTGGTAAAACCTGCCCCAATACCAAACTTGGGAGCTAGCATAGGCCTAGGTAAACAGGAAAATTAAAGTAAACATCATTTACTTCCATTTAATTTTACGCAATTCAGGTAAAAATGGTAAATTAACAAGAAACATATTAAATAAGAATAGCAAAGAAGTTAGAAAAACACTCAAAAAATTTTCATTTGACCACTGTAACTCGTCTAATTGTATAAATGAATTGTGGTACAACTCACTTAAATCACCCTTATTTCAAATTGGGAGAAATTTTAAATATAGATGTGATAATGATCGAAAAGATGGACCTATTCTATATCCAAAGACCAGAATCATAAAGGCTTTGGGGTCTTTATTTATTTATTATTACTATTTTTTTTATCTTCATAGCTAGACTAGTAAGTAACCAGCTAGCAGCCACCCAGAAACCATAGAAACATACCAAGAACCACCTTAGCAACTGCACAGCAATACCATGGCAACCTCACACTTTACATATCATCAAGTTTACGCTCACATTATGTAAACAGACAGTTGAATTATTGAAATATAAAAATTATTCAGTTATACTCAAGACAAATAGATAACTAACAGGGACCAATAACTAAATATAGTCCTTTTTTAACTTTTTTTTTAGGTGCCCAAATATCTTTCTCAGCAGTGGGAAAAAGCATCTGGGCGAGGAGAAGTAGGCAAACTTAAAATTGGGAAGTATGATCTAATTTTAACCTCGTTCGAAATTGGTGTTTTTGTATGAAATCTTTCCACTCATGCTTTTTAATCTCTCTTCCAGAGCTCAAGGGAAGACGGCGGTAAGTTGTATTAATGTTTTTAAAGACATGCACTATTTGCTCCTCATCTTTTATTAAGATGTCAGCGCTGATTTGCATAATTACTATGATGTGACCCTGGGCTGTGGAGAGGGAGCATGTGATGCTTATGTAGAGGCTGATTGATGGTTTCCTCAGGTGTCTTTCAATCTGAACGAGGAGCTGACTGTGGTGCAGTGCTCCAGGGAGAAGCCTTCGTCGGTGCGCTCCCCGAGGGAACATCCCTTCACCATGCAGACGGTGGGCGGCCAGACCCTCGCTGTCTTTACAGAGACCTCAGGTGAGTGTAAACCTGCTCTCTGACACTGGCAACAGCAACCAGTGTAAGGAACTGTCTCAACCCAACACAAAGAGCGTTAATCTGTCATCAGATGATATCTGGCTATTTTGAGATGATCAGCATCAGCCAATAACTGTGCCTGCTTGGCTGATTAACAGAATTAATCATTCCATCTAGTGCTAAAAACAGCCTTGTTAATGGATCATTTTAAAATCATTTTATTTTGTCAAACAACGCATCTTTTGGACATGCTACTGCTGTAATTAGATTTATTGTATATACTGGTATTGTGAATGTCAAAATAATCATTTATATAAACCCAAATAGGAAATAAAAATGTTAAACAAATATAACCCTTCTTTTTTCTAAACTCCTGAAACATTGATGTCTCATGTTTTAGAGCAATTTTGGAAAGAAATCAATAAAATACATGACTTTTGTATTTATTTATTTTGTAGTTAAATTATGTTACTGCCCAACAAAATACTTTTCAAAAGTTTATGAAAGAAATTAGTACTTTTATACGGCAAGGACATGCTCCAATATTTAAAAGTGACAGTAAAGGCATCTTTAATGTAATAAATCATGGAGTAATGATGCAAATATATTCTGAATTGTAATTATATTTCTCAATATTACTGTTATTATTAATATTATTTGATAATTTTACAGTTTTGTTATTCAGCTGCTACTTTATTGTTTATTTTGATGTTGCAATCACTGAACATTGTATAAACTTGTGGTCATCAAGGCCCTTTACTGTTGCAAAATGAGAAATTTTTAATACAGATTGAAGATTGCAGCTTATATTCACAGCATAATAATTGCAGCCTTACTGGAAATCACACAAGGCTAAGTGTAGAACTGCAATCATTGTGTTGAGCGCTTTTGTTCACTTATGATTTTTTTTTCAGTTGTCTGCTTAGTGCTCACAAGCCCCAGGTATTGATTAAGTGGTTGCTAAGCAACAGGTTGGCCACAGAAGTTGGCCATGAATAGAGGCTCTACTTGTTACAGTTAAAAGCTTTTTCTGGGGGTGGAAGGGTAACAGTGTCTTTTTCTCAGTAAGTTATGAATTGAAATGGTTCAGGGTATGAAAAGCTCTCTATTGGCTAATGCAAAGCATAAACACTCTTCTTTGGTATTAGTTTCTTTTTTAGTATTGAAGAGGACATAGAAGGCTATTTGAGGGATGGAGGTCACTCATCATTGTGCGGACAGGGAGCAGAAAAAATGGTTTTTGAATTCTCTGTCAAAAAAGGCCAAAAAAAAACCTCCGCAATGAGGGTGTGCATGCTTAGAGATTCCACATCTATTTGTTTTAATGGCCTATAGTGACCTTAGGTTTAATGCTGGACACATGTGTCCTTGGCTTCATCACTGCACATAGTCGAGTTCATCTGATGTAGGTTATCATTTGGTAAAAAGGTTATTTATTATATAAGCTTTTATTTTGAGAGAAAGACTCCTGTAAAAGCTTTTCAGATATTTTGGCGTGTTCTTTTGTGAGCGATCGGTGAGTAGCCGTGTATGGACCAGGTGCTGGCAGGTGTGCTGAGACTTTGATAAGCTGTCAGGGTTTGAACATTTTTTCCTACTTATTAAGTCCTTCACAACGATAGGTTGAAGAGCCAGCTTGACTTGATTGACATGGCCGCTTAAAGCCCGTTGCCAGGTTGAAGTCAGACTCCAGGAGTTGCACACATGTGCACTGCTCCTATGAAAGGCACTTTCTTTGCGCACATTTCCTTCAGCGACTTGAAATAGAGATGCCACTTCTCAGCTCGCACAAAAGAGTCACGTGACGGTGGCAATCAAGGCTGGATGTTGGGGGTTGAGAAGGTATTTTTTTTCCAGGCATGTAAGCATGCATGTTTAGCGCATTCAGCTGGTGTTCAGATTTAGGGCTGGCCAAAATATCGCACGATATATTCATGTGCATCTCGTCAGTAAAGCCGGTTCTTTGATCAGCGGCAACTTTTCCACTACCTTATTTCAAACGGAGCAGCAGTTAATACACAAAGCCGTGTATCACTGATAAGCTACACAATATTGGGTTCAGTATAGCAAATGAATCACATGTGAAACTAAATGTGATGTTGCATAGCTTTAAGCTAAAAAAAAAAAAAGTTTATTTTGTATCCAATGTGCAAACATTTGCATAAACACTGCCTCCAGAGCAAGATATCGCAATTAGTCATCTTCTCACCATAGGCCCCGCACACTAGCATTCAGCCATTTAATAGCTGACGCTTGATCACGTTAAATGTGTGACGTGTTGCGTCAAAAATAAATAGACACTACAATCACTGCTGCTATCTTATATGCACTGGATACAGTATCCTGACACGAATGCTCGAATCTGTCGTCAATAGAGGAAAAGAACATTCACTTTGATGCATTTGGCTTGTTTGCATCTTTGTACAGATATCAGAAGGTTATAGCGTCAGGAACAAGTGATTTTTAATGGCACCCTAGATTGTGTCTGATGATTGATTGGAGCATTTTGTTTGGTTAAACGAGGCACAGTGTCATGGAGAGTTGTTGAAAGATGAAGTGGAACTAGATTTGACTGAAGCTGAATCACAAACCTTAAGTAAATCATTTCATAATGTTTTGTCTGGAAGTGACCTTTTTATTTTGATCATGAGGTCAAAACATGGGGGCGGTGATACTGTTTCCAATGCAATGAAGTTAGCCAATCATAACAGTGGAGGATTACTGATAAGCCTTAAAGGACCCGCCCCTTAAAACTATATTAGAGATAGGATCATTATGAGAGTTGAAAATAATAATTTGACCACATATTTATGTGTTGTTTTGTTTAAGTAAGTAAGTGTTTTGTTAAAAAAAAAAATAGCAAAAACATATTAAAATAATACAAAAAAATATTCAGTCTGGTTTAATAAACACTTGTCGAGTATTAGAAGTTAGCATGAAATATGCAGGCTTTGTTTCTTGCATTATTCTTCAAACTCAATGAAACTTGTTGCAGTCGTGCTTGTTTTTTTTACAGATGGCCTTGAATATTGCCCATTTCACATTGTTCTAACATGGCGGTGTGCCTCTATTCATACTCGCACTTTGAAAAGTACATTAGCAGGAATTTTATTCTCTGCTCTCCCTCTGTTTTTCTCTCTGTGCGGCTGAGAAATTGGTCTCTTAAGGGCATACGAGTCCTTGAAGTCACATGTTCGCCTGACCATTAATTTTGATCAAATTGAGAGGGAGCCATTAGTCATGCCTCCTTGGGAGCACATGATGAGAATCTTTGGCTTCTTTTTTGTTATGTAGGAGTCTCATTTGCCTGGCAACAATTGGATGTGAGACTAATCCATGAATATTTCAGCTGTTAATGGGTTTCTTCCATTTGAAATAAATGCTTCTGCTTACCAGCACCCTCCCGCAGGTCTCCAGTCCCCTGCTGGCAGCGGTTTAGAAACACATCAGCTGGTGACGACAGCTAATATGCCCTGCCGTGTCTCATCAAATATGAATGACTGATATCTGCAATTAAAAAGGACCCTGTTTTGATGTCCACACGACAGACCGCGGAGATGGAAGGTGTTTCATCCCCCCCCCCCCGCCCCCCGAGTCAGAAATGTGCTTTAGATTCATTTTAGTGGGAGATTGCATGAGAGTGCATGACAAATTTGATGAAAACAGATGGATACTAGTGTGTGGAGATGTCGGCTAATTCAAAGTGAGTGTAACCATATGTCTGCCGAGTTAGACTGTAACTGTCAAGCAGAGCTGTTTTTTTTTTGTTTAGAATTATTCAGAATGTTTTGTTGCAAAATTCACAGTGTGCTTGATTTATTTTCAACTCGATATTTTCACACGGTAGCTGAGCTTCTGGCTCTGACTAATGTTCTTGCACTTTAAATGCATTTTTTAGGTTGACAGGATGGATTTTTTTTTGTCAGTTTGTTGCCGAGCTAAACGAGCGCGTCTATTACATCAGATGTTGTTTATGAATCAGTGCACACATGCTAGAATATCTGTGGTGGATGTATGTGTGCCACGTGCTATAAAAATGATCAAACCCACTCGAATATGGATCAATGCTGGAGGAAATTTAATTTTAGGTCACATTTTGCTGCATAATATTGCAAACTTACAATTTAGGACAGAGTATCTCTCATACAAGCCTACTCCACAGCAAATAAGAAAAAATAAATGTAGCTCTATTTATACAGCCCACCTTACATCCCACAGTTCACAGACAAAGCCAGTGTAGACTGTCACTTCCAGTCTCATTTATAAACATTTCAACAGGGTTCTGAATAAATCATATTGTGGCTTTATTGTGCAAAACATTCACAGACTCCAAATTACAACATGTTTGTTCACTACATGTGTTCACATTACCAGAAATCACAAAACTTGCTCACAAATGTAATGATCGTTGCCTTTAAATTCCACAGTACTCTGCAATTCGGATTCATTATCATCACCATCTACACCACAAACGGTTGCTCTTCACCTGTAAACAGAAGACGACTACAAACACAAACCAAACCAAACCCCACAGCACAGTACAGTATCATCTCTCTCTCTCAAGGCTGTCCGTCGGAGTGTGTCACGTAGAAGCAGTTAGCGAAGAGTATTCCAGAACAGGTTTTCGGTTGAGGACGCTGGTGTTTGTTGACGCAGGGTGGTTTTACAGCAGGTCATGGGGTGACCGTTCTGCTCGGGGTCACTTGACAAAATGCAGAGCCTCGCACTGAACCACCGATCCACGACTGCTGTCCAGGCTGGTGAGCAGGCGGAAGCCTCCTTTGAGCGCAAGCATCACCGTCTCCAGCTTCAGACACTCCAGCGTACACAAAAACGTGCTGTCCTGCTTCAGCACAAGCCGAGAGCCCTGCTCCGACTTGATGAAGTGCCGAAACTGGATGATGTTGGACGACACCTCGAACTCCTCCGGGAAGCCATCTAGGCGGCTCTTGGAGATCTGCACCAGGCGGTTCTTCACCTTCTCGATGAAGCTGTTGTCGCTGCAGTAGACCCTTAGACCCTGCGAGCGCTCGTGGCTGTCCGTCACCTCCAGGAAGGCGGGCTCGCGCTGCGTGGCCTGCTGCTGCTCCCAGTCCTGCAGGGCTTGGGCCAGCTCGCTCAGCCGGTAGAAGTCGGCCTCGCGCCGGAGCAGCTCAGCTTCCTTGAAGTCGTCGGGCAGCACCAGCTCTCCCAGGCGCAAGAAGTTTAACACATGGCGGAAGATGGGCCCGTCGCGGTCGATAAAGGTGTTGCCCATGGAGTCCACGTGCACTACGGGCTTCTTTCCCATCACCATCTCCTCCAGCAGGGAGCCGGGGTGCTTGGCCAGGGTATGGCGCTGTGCAGCGTACAGGTAGCCCCCCACGTTGATGGTGATTGTGCCGGAGGAAGGTTTCTTGAAGCTCTTGCTGGGCTGCAGCAAGTCCGGATTGATCTGTCTCAGTTCACTCTCCATCCTTCTGAGGTTCCATTCCATGCCGTGCCTCACACCCAGCCTGACGGAGTGTGTGGGGAGCGTGCGCGTGAGCGGGCGGACGGACGAATAGGAGCGCAGCTGAGCGGCGCTGGCATGGAGCGCGGGAGCAGTGTGCGCTGCCAACGGTGTCTGAGCCTTTCACAGCCACGCAAACGCACACATATATGCATGCGCGCAGGCACTCGCGGTGGGAGGAGGGGTGTTAAGGGTGGGCTCTACTGTGTTAGCGTCGGTGTGGGCTCATTTTGCTCGCTGCCCTCCGCTCTAAAGGCTGCATTTAATCACCTTTCCACTTCAGCGCCGCTCTGGCTCGGCAATTAGCGCCGCTGCCCTGTGATGAAAGGACTCCTCGGTTGGGTGGCGGCACGTGAACTCCCCGAGAGGGCCGAATCCCACATAATGAACTCCCTCCGATGAGAGCGAGATGTTAATGCTTTGGCGTCTATCGTGTTAAGTCGTTGCTTTGGAAAGCCGTCTGTGTGATGTGCCGACAACTGCCGGCTTTATCGCCAAACGAGAGCCGTATGGAGTGGTGTAGGTGTAGTTATGTAAATTATTTGCTAGTCTTCATATCAAAAGGGATGAATGCATTGAAGCCTTCTCGCTCTCTTTGAGAGGCTTTGAGGGGCTCGCTAAGACCCAGTTGTCCTTGCCGAGAAGGAGCCTTTGATAAGAAAGCCTACGTCTTCACTTGAAGTCATGGGGACTGAGCCCGTAATTGGCCCCAAGCCGTCTTTAAGGGTGTTGTACATGCAACCCAGATGTAATGTTCTGTTTCATCATATAACCCACCCAGGGATGAGAAACTGGAATTGATATTCTTAATATAATCCTTTGTTAAACTTGGGATGTCTGTAAAAAAGAGCCTGAGCCTTCGTCTTTCACAGAGAAGACATGCCCCTAAACAGCAACAGAATCACTGTGACATTTTTCTCAGTGATGTCACTAACCGATGACAGCCTGTCAGTCATTCTTAAATGACAGCACCTCTGTGGTAGCCCCAGGATGGAGGTGATAGACCCTTCTGAGACATTTTTTTTTGTTCCGTGCATGTCATCAGCAGCTGAGACTTGGGTGGAGGCTAGTTCAGTGTTAGTGTGCTGGGGTTGATTTGGCTTTACATATTCATCAGATGGATTAAATTGGATGTTTTCACATATACTTCTCACTTTTTCACTGAAGGAATATTTGAAAATATTGCATCATTTGCTTCTGTTGTACATACTATGACAGCTGGTATTTTGATTTATTAAATCACTTGAGTTTCACTTGCTGTGGAGTTGTGAGCGGTGGCACAGTATATGGGTTGTGTCAAATTGTTATAACTAAATAGATCTCTGGATTAGTTAATCTCACATAAGCCTATTTTTGTTTTTACAAAAATGTCTTGGGATTTGTGATGTCACAAACGTACATCTGTGCAACCCTCTGCAACTTTCCTCTTGAAATTGTGTCGCCCATGCACACAGCTATCTGATTACAGATGCGGTGACAGTTTATTGTGGTCATATATGACTGATTATAGTTGTTAAAGGCGATGACTCGGTCATGGTTTAATCATCATGTGATTACTGGGTTTATTCATCTGCATTTGAATTGCAAACAGGGTTTAACTATGCCAGAGAAAATAGTGGGTGGCTGACCTGCTTTTTCTCATCTATCTTTTTTGTTTTAATTAGCGCACTTGTTTGTTCAGCTTCAAGAGGCCCAAATTGATTTTGCCAGACGCTCAAGCAGTCAAATGTAGATCAGAGCACATGGATAAGAGTTATTAGTTAAACTGTGAAGAATTGTGTACGGCTTGGCAAATGCAGAAACAATGAATGGACACAAGTAGAGCAAATGCTGTGCTTTGTGGCCAGATTCATAATCCGTTATGCATATTCATGAAACTACAATGGCCAAAAAGCTATTTGGACACTAGACTAATAGATAACTGGGTGGCAATTATTTTAAAGGATGATAGATCAAGCACACTTTTTCATAAAAAACTTGCTTTAAATTATAGATATACCATATGGCGTATGTCATGCAAAAAATAAAAATATATTAAATTTCTGACCATGAATTAAGAATTTATTCCCATAATTGATCACATTTTGTTAATTTGTTATCTAATTAATGACTTCTAATTCGGCCCCGCATTTTAACAAAAATGTACAGTTGACCTAAAACTAGGGAACAAATTATTAATTTATAGCCACTTAGATTAAACCAGGATTAGGCCATTGTTCAATTAGGACATTTAAGTAAGTTTTATAAGCATGCCTCAGGGAAAAAAAAAACAGCATTACTGGGGTGCATCTTTCAAAAAATGTAAAATTTTACAATTTAAAATGATAAAAATTTAAAAAAAAAATGGTTTACAAATTTTATTTGAAACAGCCAAGACTAGTCTAGGATAGGACTAGACTTAAGCCTTGTTTGTAAAATGAGGGATATATTTTTTTTTTTTTAGACATGCAATTTTTCAGCTTCAGTTCAATTATAATACTGTTTAAACTGAAGCTAAAATATTGTGTGAAATTGGTTTTCAGATGGTAGCGTGGTCATAACTATAATAATTTTTTTTTTTTAAACTGCATTTTTTGAAACCACAAAAAAACGTGAGCAGATGAATCTCTTCAGGAATGGATGAATGACTAATTTCATCACTTTATAATCTAGTCATCCTGTTTTTTTGGATAAGGTGCCTTGGAATTGAACCACAGCGAAATATTCCTTTCACATTTATACATTCTGTTTATTTGTTTTCTCCCTTAGTCTTAACATGAATTTAGCTTTTATGTTGTTGTCATGGAAACATTCTGATTCACAATAAAGTGGCAGCTACGTATGGCTGTTCGAATGGCCACATACGAGACCGTAATGCCTTGCACCCATAAGAGCATTTGCTTCAAATCATCTTCCCTCACAGGATGCACACTTCTGAATGATATTAACCTCAAAAGCCACCTCGAGACCAGTTGAGAAGCTTTTATACCGAACGCAATGAATTCATGCATTTTTAATTGCGACTTAAGTGTCTAAACACACTCAGGGCTGCCGTACATGCCATTGTTTGCGAAACTGTCAGTACCTTTGCTGTATTTGCGTAGCGTTTGCAGACACTAAATTACCAAGTGCAAACAAATGTATTGAAATGAAGCCCTCAGAGTGAGAGCGGAGAGAAATCGTGCCACAGACGTGATTTAAAAAGCCTCTGAGGCATATGATTAAGAGTCTTATTATTATTTTACTGTCATATCTTGTCCCAGAAATATCTCCGTCTGCTCCCTCAGAGTCCTGTAAAAAAGATTAGGCTGTGACTGTTATTGTGCTCTGGCAAATTTTCTCAGTGTTATGGCTCTTCACGAATTTCAGCGCTTTGAAAGGATACTCCGCTAATAAAAAAATCTTAATTGAAAAGCGTAAATTAAAAGCAGTTGTCTGGAAAAAATGCTAGACTCTTTTGGAAATGATCAAAATCAACAGGCGCTGAGGTGAGCACTGGGTTTAAGAGACCTTGAGGCGCTGAAAAGGCTTCTTTGCAGAGAGACTGTGGGGATTGAAGCTCTGCCTGCAGGTGGGTGTGTGAGTGGAGGTAGAGAGGCTGTGTCCTGCTGAGGGCTGGGGATGTTATTGCTCTCGTCTCTGAGGAAGTCAAACTGGTGGGATCTTGTGAGGAGGTGGAAGGCCGACCCCCGTAACCTCGCTATCATCTCGGCATCGGATCTGCTGCCCACCATCGGTTTGAGCAACTCGCGCCACCCCCAAACGCAGTCCTACTCCATTCAGAGCCAGCATTAATGCATCTCCGGCTGATTTAAATACGAATCCTGTGTGGAAATGCTTATGTAACGTTACCGGGCCTCGTAAGATGCACGAGTCACGTGACGCTCGGGGAGGGACGGTGCAGAGGAGAAGCGAACCTCGAGGTCTCGGTTTGCCCTGACCCCTCTTCATAGCCTCCGGGTAATTGCGAGGAAAATGGATGCTTTGTTGAAGTTGTGAAATACAAGTGGGCGTTTTTATGGAGTTACTCCAACAAGTGCTCTAACACTCATCTGGCAATAATTGCCAATAATTGTTCGCATTAGTGCCGCTCTGATGGATTTTGTGAGTGAAATATTTCTGCCCTTTTAAAAGGCCTCTGGGACAATACCCACAAGGTATTACAGGCACCTCGTAATACAATCAACAGAAGCAAGTTAAACCATTAGGCCATCAAACGAGAGCGGCGCAGCACAATGCCGTTCCGCAGGAGGGAGGCTCATTGGGGTTTGATTAAAATCCTCACTCGTAGCTGGTTGACCATACAAGAGTCAAACACTTCAGAATAGCGCCATAAAAACCACCTGGTTGAATCACAAAATTTCAATTGTCACCTTGAAAGAGGGGTTTCGTGCCAACGCTTTATTAGAGAGTGCTTGCTGTTGAAGTACGTTAATGTTTTAGTACAATGCGAAGCCATTAGTTGTGCTTGCAAAATTCTGACATTTTAATTAGGTTTGCTTGTGCGAGTATTGTGGTGTTTGAACGTGGCTGGGAGTTGATTTATTCTTCAGAGCTGACTTGGAGAAATTTTGCATTATAGCACTTGCTCACCCTCTGCAGTGAATGGGTGCCTTTAGTAGTGTTGGGTTCGAGTACACCTTTGTCGAGTCCGAGTCGAGACCAAGTCCATAACCTATCGAGTCCAAGTCCA
>JAUCMS010000153.1:713695-724870 GCA_032357445.1 Enteromius radiatus | reverse complement strand
ACTTCTCTTGTCGATCTACGTTAATCCTAACTGAATGAATCTCACCACAGTGTTCCACTTTTCTCTTTAACTCTTATGATAATTATTATCATGTTCATCATTTTTTTCATAAGCGTTTGAGCTGGAAACACAGAGGAGCTATAGCAGTGAATTACTTCTCTCTCTGCCTCACAGCTCACAAAAGATGCTTCAAAGGCTAAAATTCCACTGACACACATTTTAATAATTCCCCACACGGTGAAGTCATTTTACTTGAGAACAAAGGAAGTTGAAAAAATAAAGCAGTAAAATAAAGTGTGATCATTTTTTTCCTTCTTTTTTTAATATCTTTAGAGTAGAAAGCCATTGAGTTACATTCAGTTGCTTCTATATAACTTTCAGTGCCAAGGCACCACAGGGTGTCAATAGAATTTAAAGCAAAGTTAATTCATTTGTTAATTCTAGATGAAAGCAAAGGTTAGAGGTCGATGGAAAGAGGTGTTTAATAGCCAATGACAATACCTTAAACTATAGAGTGTAGGGGACATTTTTCACCCAATTCATTAAATAAATTCTACTGTACACAAAAAGCATGGTGTGCATAAATGAGAAAAACTGATTTAGTTTAATTGAAATGCGAATGCTGCAATGTTTCAGCTGTATTCATCTTCGCCCCCATCACTGGTGGAAGTCGTCACAGGTGTGGCACAAAAGACACCCAGGTTGATGTATTATGCCATCTAAATATAATCACTCCAGACAAGACCTTTGCTCGTGAGAATTTGCCTGCAGACAAGACTTCTGTCCAGAGGTTTGGTGGCATTAACCCTCAATTAAATGCAAATTAGAGAAACACAGCAGCTTTGTTAGTGCTGCGTGAAGTTGGAGATTAAATGACATTATCAAAATCTGTCGATAAAATCTAAACCCATTCATCTGAAATCCACCTGACAGTCTCACAGTCTAGACATTTGAAAAGAAATAATATATATATATATATATATATATATATGTGTGTAATATCTATAAAAGTCTGTAACATTTAAACTTGGAATATACATTTTTCAACTACATATAATACATTTAAAAATAAATACCCCACATCACAGAACTTGTTATAAAACAAACATCACATGTGTCCCTCGTAGCAATTTAATGATAACAAATTAAATATTTATCATAATTTTCACATTTGTATAGGACTGAAGCAAAAATACACAAATTGTGTGTTTATGGTCTCTTTATTTTTTGTAAAAAAATATTTAAATTTAGAAGTTTACCTAAAACCACAATTGTATTGATTTAGTCCTAAACATGTCAGAAGGTAATCCGCACCCGAAATGCTTTCATTTCTAACATTTTCAGATATATTAATGTGATAAGGTGTGACAGGATGGAAGACTATAAAACATATTTGCTAAGATACATTGCCTTCAATTCAAATTTTTAGTTTCGTTTCTCTTTTTTACATTTTGTTGACATGGTTTTGGTAAGTACATATTAGCTGAAACTATGACTATTGTATATATTTAAAAAAAAAATATATATATATATATTAAGTAAATAACTTAACCCTGGCAGAAGTTTACAATCCCGTAGCAATGAGAAATACATTCCTGTTTTTTACTCAAAATGACCATTGCTCCTCATGTACAGCCACGGCCAAAAATATCGGCACCCTTGGTAAATATGATCAAAAGAGGCTGTGAAAATAAATCTCCATTGTTAATAATTTAGATCTTTTATTTACAAAATTCACAAAAAGCTAACCTTTCATTGGATGATAAGAATGTAAAATGAGAGGAAATATCATTATGAAATAAATGTTTTTCTCTAATACACATTGGCCAAAATTAATGGCACCCTTTTATTCAATATGTTCAGTGCTTTGCTACAATCTGTATTGTTAATTTATCTTCATGAAAGTTCTTCTTGAACATCGTCACTTCTTCTCCTCCAGATGTGTAGCCCTCAGGAACGGATAAATCCCAAGAGACTCTGAGGGCTGGAGCTCTTAAATGTTTATTCTTCACTTCTCGTCTTTAATACTGAAGCCCTCAGTGGGAGAGAGCTTGCTTGTATATTCAGCAATCTGTCAGATAAAAACCAATTGCATTAGTGCATGGGGTATTTCATATCAGTGCACAAGGCTTAATACTTGAACAGAAATATTTTACTGACAGTCTCACTGAAAACACTCCATCACATGTTGTTTCTGTTTTTAATATATAAAAGACAGGTTGCTTGCTGTTGTGGAAGTCACTGTTACGCTGGTGTTTGTTTAAGTAGAGCCCAGTTATACAAAAAATAAATAAATTGTCATATTATTTCCACATAATGAGCCACAAATTGCGTTAAATTAGAGGTTCGTGTGAAATCCTGTATTCTCTCGAGAGCGCTATAATTCATAAGCTTCACAAGACATAGAGAACACAGCAGAATGAGGTAATCATGTGCATAACTATCCCATCATGCCTTAAGGCAGTGTTAGCAGTTATCTCTACGACATCAGCAAGGCGTAAGGTTTAATGGGGTTCAATTTGTGTCACGGGCAAAATCAAAGAACATCATTTCTTGGTGAAATTTAAAATCCTTCCCCAAGACAAATGCAGAAATATGTCACAGAGGTCTTAATGGGAACATCAACAAGCATGTCCTAGGACACAAAGATCCTGTTCACATTTTTAATTGTTCAGTTGCTCCAGCTGGTTCAGAAATCACACGGTCACAGTCGTCCTGCATTACAAATTTGAATGTTAATTGCATATGCGACTCTTGAAAGGCAGCTCCGTCCTGCTGGTTTGACCACCATGGAGCTGATTCAGATTTAGGCTTTTCATGTTAATTGGTCACCATTATTGTTCGTTTAAATAAATGCACCGCTCTATCAGGACCATCTTCAGCACTGATTGGACTTGGTCTACGGGCACCAGATAATTGGATGGTTTGTTTTTGCATTAAAACATTTGCTTTTTTTTTTTTTTTTTGAAGAAAATTAGCTATTAATGTCACGTTAAACATCAAAAACCTCATTGTCTGAGACAATCACACTTACTTTGCTCTTTGAATGCCATTGAAAATATCAGATAATGTAATTCTGGATTGTTATCAACAATGAATAATATAAAACAGGGTTTCTGCAGGTTTTGTGAATAAGAATGTAAGACCATTTAAGACTAAGACTAAGTAGAAAAAAGTCAATAATTATGTTCTCTTAATGTAAATGCCATGTATTAACAACTCTTCAAAGTGTGAAAATACAACTTCCAAATGATCTTCATTCATTTTACAATGGCTTGAATACCTTCCAACCACTGGAATATGAAAATAATTTTTACTATACATTCTCAACATACTGCAAAAAAGCTTAGATTATTATTATTATGATTATTTATTTTTTGCAAAACATGCAACATTTATTATGTTTAAGACAATTAGACTGCTCTGATTTAAAACTGTGGAAAAAGTAATTTTTGTCAGAAGCGTGCTGATGAAATCTTTCCATTATGATGATTAGGTTTAATTGAAAATAGGCATATTAGACACATTAAACGTTCCATTTTACAAAAGTTGTTCAGAGCACAATGGCTTATCAAGCAAGCTATTGTTAGTAATAAACCTCACAGATTCAGTCACAGGTCCTTCATTCTGCTGTGCCAGCGCTTTTAGTGATTAACAGAGAATACGGTTAATTCCCATGCATCTCTGCCTGAATTGCTATAACTATACAGCTTGCACTAAGACCTCCGTTAGACCGTGAGCATTGCTGGCACACAAAGTCTGTCTAGACTTTCTGTTTCTGAAGGAATACGTTTTCCTCTATGAAGGACTCGTCCTCCCGATGCCCTTCTGCCTTTAATGATTCTAATTCCCCATGCAAATACCATTCATTTGCCTCAGTTGAATAATTCTGGCCTCCGTTTAACCCTAAGGCTGTAGTTACTACAGTAAAGAAGAAGACTTGCCACTGGGACCCCATTTTGTAGGTGTGCAGCACCTCACTTGATAATTTCAAAGGCTGAGGGTGTCATGCATTGGATTGATTAATTAAGTGGTCATTAACAGTGTAGTATATGACAAGCGCTCATGTGGAACATGTCATCTGTACTGTGTGTGTGTGTGTAAGTGTGAAGGTAAACTCAACAGGGGTGATAATCTCTCATTACCCGTAATCCCTGGTTGGGATCCAGTGCAGTATGGCATGGGAGACTCTGATGCTGTATTCGTCCCGGGGCAGATGGAGTGGAGTCAGTCACTCGATATATTAACGCCCTGCCACCAGTTCAAAGCAGTCAGGCAAAACGCATTCATCACCATGAAGATGTAGCTACTAAATCAACGTGATGAGACCCAGATTCAACGCTGCTTCTTTGCATACATCTATAAGTCTGTCTTGTTAACAGTCATGTTGTGAACACTTAGGCTACATTATTGTGTCATAAAGATTATTTTGACAGTCTGGTGATTCACTTTACATTGCATAATTTATCAGGCTACATGATTTTATTATATCATACAGTCTTTTGTGTAATTTTAGGGTATGCAGGCCTAAATTCTTGCCATCCTGGACATTTACTATTACCTAGTGGTACATTTTAATCAGCGAAGGTTTAAAGTAGTATTAAATTAAATTTTGAAGCAAGTGATATTGTTGATAAGTGAACGTAACAGAAAAATGCAATTTTGTGGAAACATATGGACTTTTCCAACAAAGACAATGAGCAAAACTGTGCATTGGCAACTCTCAATATAAAATTAACATCATACATTATTGTCCAGGTATCTGTTATTTTTGCTGCTGCTTAAGAAAATAAGGTGCTATTTATTTTTCTGATATGTAACATATTCAAGGTAACTTTGTTCAATGACGTAGGCGAAACATATCACATGATTAAAATGTATTTGAATTAAAGTGCATGCCAATGTTTATTTAATACATTTTTGGCCCATCTTTAATATAAATTTTAGTCAGTTCCTTGCACAAAGAATGTTTGCTAAATATCTTCTTTCTTTAAATATATAAACATTCCCCTGAAGAAGGAAAGTCGTGCACATTTGTACTGCATCTCTTTAAATAAATGATACTTACTGTATATCATCAAAATGGAAGAATTAGCCATGAAGTCTGGATCAGTACACCTCCTCTAAACATCAACACTATAACAGCAATTGTGAAAGTATCTAATTTCACAGATGAGATATCTTACTTTATATTACTGTCTGGAAACATAGTTAGCACATTAGCATTAAACGTCTGCCAGCCTCGGGCAAACGCACGAACAGTGCAGATAGATAAATGTTTCAGAGGACTCTCTGTGGGACTTCTCCGAAGGCACAGAGAAAGATTCTCTCTAATATGAAATGGAGATTTTAATATACTTTAAAGACACCCTCAACAGCAAATAAAATTGTAGTTTTGTCTCATTATTGCAGGCTAGAATTGGTCTGTGTGCTTGGGGCAAGATGGATCACCAGTGGGCGTATTACCATTATTAGCACATTTAGTGCTAGTCCCTGTTGCCAACCTTGCTGATTGTAGGAAAACATCTCCCTAATAACCTTAACGAGAATAATGCCCCAGGATGCGCCATGTCCTCCTTAGAGAGAGGGTATAATGTGCTGGAGGCCACACATCCACTATCCCTCCCAAAGTCACTCCTGTCTCGTTGGCTCCGGTTTCTTTGCTGTGGGGCAGTAATCTCCTGTCTGCTCCACTTTTCCATACCATGAGAATTACACCCACAAGGAACCGAGCCACAAATTGTTCAGATGGATGGAGCGTAAAATTGATAAAAAATATTAAATTTGCCATTTGACAATGCTATGGCATCTATAACCTGCACTGGAGTGATGGAGACTCCAGAAGAATATGGCTTAGTTTATATTGCATGATGCTAGGTATTTCATTGCTTTGGTTATTTTTTTTTTTTATAAATTGAGGGAGAAAGGATTGTTATACGTGTATATAGCCATTATGCCGTTATCTGACATATTGATCTTTTGTTTATTTGTTTAACTCGTAACCTAAATCGGGAATGAATTACTAATTTACATGTGAAAGCGAAAGGTGGGAGTTTGCTTTAAACCATCCGGCATGTTAATCATATTTTATCGTGAGCGTTTCATTTTAAATGGTGCGACGAATTCATATTTTAGACTACAAAAACTCAATTACTGCGAGTTCATAAAAGCTGCATGCGTAATAATATAGACGAAATTGTTTTAGATGAATTATAGCGAAAAAATGTCAATCACCCCAGCCACGTGCGGCTAAACTGCTGAAACAACAGAAGCTCAGGGCTTTTTTTTGTGGAGTGAGGCGCTGCCCCCTACAGGACGTGAAGGAGAACCGCGCGCGCCCGTGACGTCACGCGCGCGGTGACTCAGTGGGATCATGTGCTGAGAGCAAGGCACTCGTGTGCTGACAAACAAGGAAAACGAGACCTTTGAGTGGATCGATAGACAGTTAGGCGCAGGCAGTTAGACAAACTAGTTTTAATTTTAATTAAAGAGAAAAGCTAAGTTAAGTTATCATGGCATCTCTGTTTAAAAAGAAGACAGTTGACGGTAAGTCACTTTGTTAATTGCTTTATTATTGTTTTTCGTGGTCAGATCCCTGTTATAATTCACGCCTGTCTGCCTTCTTTGCATCTTTTGAAACTTTATCAGCACGTTTCGCCTGTTTTGCTGTTTTACACGGACTATTTGCTACGTGTGTTTATAGCTGCTTTTGTTATTAATAATAACTGAGTAAACAGTACTTTCATTATAATAACAGGTGTTTAATTAAAAATGATGACAGTTGCACTCATGTGTCTGTCCGTGGATCCATGCGTTATATATTTTAACATTATTTAACCTACGTAAAAGTTTTTTTTTTTTATGATTATCAAGTGTACAAAAAGTAACAAAGCCACTCATCAAGATTAGTGAGTATTATGTTGGTTACTTCATTTACAGGTCCTTTTTTAGATTACATTTTTTTCTTTTCTTTTTTGTATTATAGATGTTTATTATATTCAGGGCTCAGCATGCATAATTGAGTTCTGAATAATAAGCATAGTTAGCTGGTTATCTGCTTCAAGACTCTCAATTGTTCATTTTATTATTCAAAAACTTCTATTTAATCCTGTCTCCAGTGATTAACAATAGAAACACTCATTCATACAGTTCATACATTTAAATGGTTGAACTGATCTGTTTGTTTTAGGCTTTATATTATTAATATATTTATTTTTAGATTCTGCATTATCACCATCCTAATTTTAGAGAAGTTATTTCTTTATTTATTTGCTTTTATCAACTATAAATACAGCTACTGTCTATACAGACTTATGCACATAGTTTATAACAACTGAGCAGTGTTTATCAGTAAACTGATATAAAATCATGTGAATCAGTCGTAGTCTTTACTCACGTTCTGATGCAGTTGTCATGGTCAAGCTGAATCCCCATCATTCCCGAGCCTTTGTCCTCTTGACCTTCGTGCCAAGGTGAGCCAAGCGTCATCGTGCCAAAGTATCCTCTCAGATGGCAGAGTTGGTTTAGCTCAGCGAGTTTTGTGGACGATAACCCTCCCTCAATACTACGTTTTCGATACGTCATCTTTTGCGTATACATGTACGTGTACACAAACTCTCTCATCAAGGTTTAGAGTTAGACAAGGAGCAATACATACACATACATAATTATGATAATTATGTAAAAAAAAATAAAATTTTGAAAACTCTTTGTGACTTTTTTGTAGTTCTCCTATTTTGGTGCAATACGAATGAGGTTGTTGTATCACTTTATTATTGACAAGCATGTAGAATTCTATCAATTTGTTTTACTTTTATACACTTGATACATATTTTATACTTTTCAGAATTTTACATTTATATTTAAACAACAATTCGATTTTTCTTTTTATTATATTCTTACTTACAATACTTTTGCTTTCTAATAACTGATCAGTTTGCATGTCTTTTTACTTTTTTCTATCTTATTTTTAATGTTTTTTTTTTTTTTTGCTGTTTTCTCATTTATTATTAATTTAAAAAATACTAAATAAAAAAATACTAAATACTAAAAAAACAAAAAAACACTTTTTTCTATCTTATTTTTAATGTTTCTATTTTTTTTACTTTTTTGCTGTTTTCTCATTTATTATTTATTGAAAAAATAATAAATAAATAAATACTAAATGCTAAAAAATACTTTTTCCTATCTTATTTTTAATGTTTCTATTTTATTTTTTTTTACTTTTTTGTGTTTTCTCATTTATTATGTATTTAACAATAATAAATAAATACTAAATGCTAAAAAAAAAAATTTTTATAATTATTTTTCTATTTTTTACTTTTTTTGCTGTTTTCTCATTTATTAATTCATTTAGTTCTTGACTACTGCATATTTTTCCTTTATACTATGAATTGGCTCACATGACTTCACTCTTTACTATTTAAACTTTTTTGGTTAGTTTTTTGTATCTTTGACCCATTGTTGTCCTCCTACTTTACCCTCTGTTGCGTCTAATATCGACTGTTTAACCTCACGGGATGTTATGATATGATTGGCACACATGCCGGGCTGATGGCTGTGAAGCGAGCGTATCTTCCCTATAGGCATTGAAGTTGCACTCTGCCATCCTTAGAGGTGGATTATGAAGAGGAACCTTATGTTCAGTGCATGTGTTTAGCTTGTCCCTCAAATGCATGAAAACAGGAAGAGCATGATCTGGCTTTGCTCCCAAACAATGTTTTTGGCTCCCTGGGCTCATGAAAGCATTTCATTAACTGCAATATTCAGATCCAAAATAGACTGTGAATTAAGCCCATTTAAGTGCTCTTGTGGTTAAGGTGCCTAAAAAGATTTTCCACCTTAACCAGAGCTTATAAGTTTTTGTTGATGACAAATGCTGGCTGAATTCATCAACAAACAGCAAAAATAGCAAACTAATTTAGCTTAAACAGTGATAATTATTGTAAGCATGATGTGGAAGGGCCATTTTTTTATTTAATTTTTTTATTTACATTTTTTTCCACAGCTGTGAAATTTTGTATCTGCAAACCATTCATCTCGTCTTTATTGCTAAAAATGCAGTGCGGAAATTAAAAAGATCATTACAGTTTAAAATACCTGTTTTAATTGTGTTTTAAAATTGTATTTATTCATCATGGAACTGTGATTTTCAGCATTACTACTTCATTCTTCATTGTCACATGATCCTTCAGAAATTATTCGAATATGTTGATTTGATGGCAGAGAAACATTAATTAATATCAATGCTGAAACGGCTGCTTCAACAGCTGTTATAATATATACTTAAAAAAACAACTTTGTAGCAATTCAGAATAGTCTTAAATCTTATCATACTTTTAAAGAGTAATGTGCATAAAATATATAATAAATGTATATAAAAAATAGTTTTAATAAGTTGTAGCTTCTACTTTGTTACTATAGACTGTCTGTCAAATGCCTTTACTTTTTTATTTATTTTTTGTGGCTGAATAATAGCAAGACTAAAGGAGGATGGGGAAAAGTGAGGAGAAAAAAACTCAGTTTCAGATCAGTGAACTGTACGAGGATTTTCCAGACGGTTTTATTGCATGTTTTTTTCTGCCCCATCCTGTCACAGATATCATTAAAGAGCAGTCTAAAGAGCTGAGAGGCACCCAGAGACAAATCACCAGAGACAGAGCTGCCCTGGAGAGACAGGAGAGGCAAATGGTAAGTGGAACAAAGCAGTTTCATATCAGTCGACTTCAACTCCCAAATAACCCTCTTTGATTTCTTCTTTATTGGATCAAAGAATCGAGTTAGCTAATTAATTTCATTTTGATCATCCTGTCCATTGCACTTGGAAACAGGTGGATGACGTGGCCTTAAACAGTTCGTGGCTCAATACTCGAGAGGATACACACAATACACTGTTAAAGCTCAGAAGAATCGAACACTCCCTCCATTTACGTTAATTGTTTCTATGTAAACATAAAAATGTGCATAATTGCTTCCCAAGAGGGGGGGCTCGTTTTTCTTCATCTTTATTGTAATTAGACGTGGATATGCTTTGTTGTCTATTTCAGTTTTTTAAATGACCTATATTAGAAGATAGCTGCAGGGCGGTCATGTGCCGCTGCTTTAATATCCCGCACACGTTGAAAATCTGGGGCTACAATTATTTTAAATGGTGGAAAAATGATGAAAACGTGGTGAACTGTTTCTGTTTTCTTACTGCTACTGATGGTGTCGTATCCGTCAACTGCTGGATAATTATTAGTCACCTGAAGTGGGTCATACTTTTCGTTATCTGGTTTCTGAAAAGGTTTTGTTAAGCACATCAGTCTGTCACTTTTATTCTAGTTTTTTCAATCCATAGTGCTGCCTAGTGGCTGACGCGACAATAAAACATCTCTAATAGGCGTGATGCTACAGTTTCATCTCATTCAGCTCTCTATACATGAATATTTATAATGATGGCATGTCATTTTTTATCATGGTGAAACAGTGAAAAATAGTGAGGGGCAAATATGGGCAATATAGGTAGAAGCTGTCAGTAGGACAGTGCTGTGTGTGTGTGTGTGTGGATGTTTATGTGGTTTATAAGGACACAAATTTGTATAATGACATGGGTACGACATAGGTATTACAATATGAAGGTGATTTATGAGGACATTTTCAGTGTCCCCGTAATTCAAACAGCTTAAAAAACATAGTAAATTGTGTTTTTGAAAATCTAAAAATGCACATAGTTTCCTGTAAGGGGTAGGTTTTGGTGTAGGGTCAGTGTAGGGCAATAGCACATACATTCTGTACAGTATAAACACAATTACACCTATGGGGAGTCACAAAAACCAACATGTGTGTGGGTTTTGCTTAGCAGGCACCATGTGAGGTGAGCACCTGCTCTAATGTGTGTGTCATTAGAGTTCGTTCTGTTTAATGTGTCTGTTCAGCTGAGTTTAACATAAAGAGCACACAGGAGGAAACAGAATCTGCTGAGGTAAATGATAAAAAGAAGAACATGCCTGGATTTAATAATGAATTTTTTTAATTTGTGCACAACTATTGGAACCAAACACAACTGCAAACTTAAAGGTGCCATAGAATGGAAAACTGAATTGAGCTTGGCATGGTCGAATAATAAGAGTTCAGTACATGGACATAACATACTGTGAGTCTCAAACACCATCGTTTCCTACTTCTTATAGAAAT
>JAUCMS010000153.1:702715-713595 GCA_032357445.1 Enteromius radiatus | reverse complement strand
CCCCCTTACCTAAGCTACACACCTTCTATGTACATATCAGACAACAATTTAAAATATTCTCTCAATGCATTCTAGGGTACCTTTAATATATTATTATTTAATATCTGTCTTTATTTTCTACTTTAATATATTTTAAAATGTAACTTATTCCTATGATGTTACAGCCAAATTTGTAGTATCATTACTCCAGTCTTCAGTGTCACATGAACTTTCATAAATCAACTTAATTATGCTGATTTGTTCCTTTAAAAACGTTAATTGGGTAACATCTATATTTTAAGGTGTCAATACAGAGTAATTACCTAATTAGGTACTTAGTAGTAGCTGTTGTACTTACATTAATTAAAATGTAGTTATCATGTAACTAAGTTATGGAGCAGTCTGTAATTACAGTTTGTAATTATGTAGATGTAACAGACAGCTACTGTTACACATGTTACAAACCGAGTCTGTTACACAGCTACTTACACTTAAGTACAATCTTGATATACTTTATTTTAAGTAGCTTATGTCTGTGTAATTGAATTTATAATTACGTTGCATAAAGTCAATATTTTGGTAGCATAAATAGCTGTGTAACATACTTGGTCTGTAACATGTGTAACAGTAGCTGCCTGTTACAGCTACATAATTACAAACTGTTACATAAGTTAGTTACATTGTATGTTTTGTTTTATGTAAGTACAATGGCTATTACTAAGTACTTACTAGGTAATTACTCTGTATTATGGACATCTTAAAATAAAGTGTTTTTCGTGAATTGTTTGAAAACACTTCCTATTTTTGTGGAAACATTTTTCAGGATTATTTGATGAATAAAAATTCAGTATTTATTTAAAAGAGAAATATTTTGTAACATTAGAAATGTCTTCACTCTCCCTTGTGGGTAGTGTAATCCTTCTTTGATGAATAAATAGTTTTCCCATCATTGGATGAGACTGAAATGTACAATGCCAACCTACTAATGGCTTAATTACAGTCAATTTTGCCAGATCTTGCTTGAAAATTCAACAGCCAGGTCTGACAAGCATAAAAATAAAGCCAAATGCAGGGTCTGACAGCTGTTGGGTTTTATAAAAAATATCTTCACTTATGTTCTGAGGATGAATAAGGTCTTATAGATTTGGAACAACATGAGGATAAGTAGGCAAATTAATGACAGGATCACCCAGAAGTCACCCAGACAGAAGGTCTGGGTGACTTCTTGTCAAACCTCAGTGTGGTTCCAATATGTAAAAACACCCATTGTTCACTGGAAGTGTTTGTTCTTAACAGGAAATGGAAATCAAAAAAATGGCCAAGACTGGAAACCGAGAAGCCTGCAAGATCCTTGCCAAACAGCTCGTGCAGCTCCGAAAACAGAAGAACCGAACCTATGCTGTGAGCTCTAAGGTCACGTCCATGTCCACACAGACCAAGGTCATGAACTCTCAGATGAAGATGGCTGGAGCCATGTCTACCACAGCAAAGGTAAGACATCTGAATGGATCTGAATGACTACCAGATTAGTTATTCCATGGCTGTCTGTGGAGGACTTTAGTGGGTGCTTCGCCCCCCACCCCCCGATGATGGCTCTGTATTATTCACATGTAGCCTGATGTTCCCAGGAAGTGCTGGAAAAACAGAATCCCTTATGCAGAGAAAAACTTCAAAAGAATCCTTAAACAGGGTTTAATTATGGTATCGTTAAGGCGCTCCTGACTTCACTGCAGTTATTGTGACCCAGTTTATGTAGTTTCTGCACTGCATTTAGAAAGAGCTCATATCAGGGCAATCTTTACAGTACATGTTGATTCACACTGTCCTCATTAATGCTCATTTAGGGCTTTTCTGTGATGCTTGAACAGAATTTGAAATATGAGACATGTTGTTCCTCTGTGGCACTTAGAGCAGCTGAATAAATTGGCTTATCTAATGTATTTATTTTTTTAAAATGTGATGCCAATCAACTAGAAGGACAATAAAAATGCAATTTATATGGTGGTTTTCTTTGTTTTAAACAAGCTCTCTTAAGGACTTGTTTAAGATCTTACTAGAAGTTTTATAAGTATATAATATAAAGTTACACCCTGTGTAATTTTAATATTATTAATTTTATTTTCATGAAATAAAATGAATTATAAGAGAATTTAAGCAGAATTTAACCTCCTCACTGGAATTTAAACATGATCTGTTATTTAATTTTATTTCAATTTAGGTAACATTTTGGTAATTTGGTTGTGTGTTTTTTGTGTCTTTAACTGTATGGTTTTTATTCATTTGGATTTCAGCGTCAGTTGTTTTCAGTATATTGAATTAAACTAATATGAAAATATGAATGAACTTTACTTTTTAGCTAAAAAAAAAGTTAAAATAAATTAAAATATTTTGTATTGTTTTAGTTTTAGCTGACTGCTGTATAATAACCCTGCTAAATACACAAGATAACGCATTGATCATTAATATATGGAAACATATTTCCATCATATATCATATAGCGCAAAATACAGTCTGTACAGCAAAGCTTTTGCCATGCAAATAGTTTCAGCTGATCATATGGCATTAAAATCTCAACAACTTGCCTAATTTTTACCATTTTGCATGAGATGTTTGGTTTTGTTCATTTTATCTCTGGAGACACTGTACTGTTGAATAAGAAGGCATGCAAATACACAGTGTGCACTTCTGAAGCACATCTTATCTTCACCAATCACTACAGGCATGCAGTGGCATCGCATAAAATGCAATTCCAGCCATTTAAATCCAGTCTCTGACTGCTCACTGATGGAGTGTTGTTTTTCTCTCTCATTTACAAGCCATACTCCCACAAAAGATTCAATCTGTGTGTGTCCAATTCATGTTGTATGAGGAAGGAAGCCATTAATATTTCCTCCCCTGCTTGTTAATGCATCATGGGATTTGTAGTCAATCATAAGAAGGTAGCTGGTGTAATAGATATGAGATGGGTGATAATGAGGCTGTGTGTAAATAATTCTGTGTAATCAGATAGGACTCTTCCTGTGTGTCTGCCCTGAGGGACAGTAAAACACACTTCTCTCCATGCGACCTATTTTTATATTCTGTGTCATCTACTTACTGTACTCCCCCTTCTCACCAAATTTATGTTGAGCTGCATTCGAAATGTATTCGTCCGTGGTGGATTTTTGTCAGCGCTTGTGTTATTTTTATTACCGTTTTGTGCACCGTAAGGATGCTCTATTTATTCTCTGGGAGTGTGATGGATGGCTTGAACTCTTTCTGTCTTTCAGACTATGCAGACTGTCAATAAAAGATTGGACCCCAAGAAGACGCTACAGACGATGCAGGACTTTCAGAAGGAGAACTTAAAAATAGGAATGACGGAGGACATGAGTAAGTTTGAGGTTTGAGTTGAGAACAAGACATGATGCTAAATCATACACTGACTGTGTGTTATATATTGAGTGTATTTTTTAAATTCATCTCACCACATAATTAGGCATCGCCAAGATAGCAAAATAAATAGGCTTTTCAGCGCTTCCCATATTGTACTTCACATCAAAAGACATTCATCCAGTCAACTTTGGCGCATTTTATCTATCGCCTGGCTGAAGCAGCCAAATTTGGTAGATGCCAACCTGGACAGATTGTGTGACATGTATAAAACGGCATAAATTAAAAGAAAATATGAATCGGACTGCATTAAAACTGACTCGCTTGCAACAAGGGCATAGTTTGTGCACACAATGAGTTCTGGGCAGTGAATTATTGGCTACAGACAGCATGAAACCATCCAAATTCGTTATTGTGCAATTAATGGTTTTGGCACTGTGTTAGGTTGCCAATAGTTTTCAGTCCACCTAGTCCACACTCTAGCCAAAAACTGCCTTTTTTATTTATTTTTTATGTGCTGAAAAAACTGTGGATGAAATAATTTGCAATTTCAAAATCAATGACTTAGGACAGGAATGAATTAAGAGAATTAGTATCACTAACCTGAGATCCTCAGAAACTCTCATGCAATTGCTAAATCACGTGCACAATTTATAAATCAAAGGAATGAAATAGTAAATAATGCACACGATTAACCTACTATTATACCTGCTTGTCATGTGCAGGGCTCCGTATAAAAATTATAATTCTGTCTGGCTGCACGATACATTTTGTGCGATATTTAATGCGCATAAGCCGGTTCAATAATCAGCAGTGAATTCAATCACGTGCGTGATTTCACATTTACTACTCAGATTTACTACAGTGATAATGAAAGCAGATTTGTGCAGCTTGTCAGCTCTGTGCAATATCGCATGATATTTATCGTGCAGCCCTAATTCTGCCATAATTACTCACCCTCATGTCATTGCAAACTTGTGCGACCGTTGTTTACCTTCAGAAACACAAATATTGATGAAATTCAAGAGCTTTCTGACCCTGTATAGACAGCTTTTTTTTTTTGGGTGAACTATCCCTTTAATTCATCCTGGATCCTTAAACAAGAACAGTTCAGACTCCCTGGTCTAGAGATTTTTCAGTCAAAAATTGACCCGCTTCTACAACATTCTGTCCTCAGTCAATGATACGCTGGATGAGATTTTTGATGAATCGGGCGATGAGGAAGAAAGCCAGGACATTGTGAACCAGGTGCTGGATGAGATCGGCATAGAGATCTCAGAAAAGGTAAGACGCTTGCTTTCTGTCTGCTCTGTTCTAGCGACGGCCCCAGCGGCGGCTTTCAGCAGATGGCTGGACTCTGGTTGTGATTACTGTAGGCCTTTCTTTAGATTCATGAGATGCAGAATCATTGTATCTGATTACAGCAGATGTGTATTCCCTTGGGCCAAAATGTAATACTCATATTAACATATATAATAAAGTGCTCGGGCTCTGTTTCTATAGAACAGTTGGGATAAACAATTATCATTTTTGATTGGCGCTACATCTATTGCCCAAAAACAACAATTAAACGGAGGCGATCTGTGAAATCTGAAGTTTTACTGCTCTAACAAAGGGCTACAATTGTTTTTGTTTGGGCAGATGGTGAGAGCCCCCTCAGCAGGAAAGATCCTCCCCGGCGCCTCCCCAGCAAAGTCTAAAGCGGCCACCATCTCAGACGCCGACATCGAGAGACAGCTGAAGGCTCTGGGAATGGACTAAATCTCTTCACTCTCCGCCGCCAAAGGACTCCGAGTCTGGAAAGAGAGAGTTTAAGTAATAAATGAAGGGAGAACATGCTCTTATTGGAGTATGGCAGTGAGTTACAGGAGGAGATTCAGGGGTCAGATATATTCAGCAGATTTAGACAAAATACTCTCCAGATCTGCTGCACATATTTAAAGGTGCTCTATGCTATGTTGCAGGATTTTAGTGCAATTTCATTTTTATCTCAAACCGTATGCATAACCCCTTGATCGTCGTGCCCTCTGAATACATTGGGAAAAACCCGGTCTCCAAAGACAACACAGAGGCTGCAATACCAAAACACAGAATAGGGGCACAGGATGTGCACCAAAACAATAACAAACTACGGCCAGCCAATCAGCAAGAAGAGGTGGGGTTTAATATGCGTGCACATAATAGATAGAGTTGATTATACAGCGTGAATCTGAGAGTTTTTTATTTTTATTTAGACGTGTTAGCTTGATGTTAGCTCTGTAGCTGTCTCTCTTGGGTTAGCACCACCTTTCGTATCAATGCGCTTTGCGCGTTCACGGCAGTTATAGAAACACTGGGGGGAGGGGGAGCTTGCTCTGTTTTGTTTTTTATTTATTGACGTCAAACAAGATCGCATAGAGCACCTTTAAAGGTGAAGGATGTCATTTTTGCACCACTAGAGGCTCCAAACGGAGCATGATTTGGTGGGGGCGGAGCTATCTGTTTGGCCGACCAATAGCACATTAGGGGATGGGGATTAATGTTAATGGCCAAAATTGCACACTTCTCTACTATATAGTATGCAAACAGAGTAGCATGTTTGATTTCACAGTATTCATAAAATAGTTAATTTTAATTAAACTGTTTGAAATTCTGAAGTGCATATTCAGCCTGATCTCATGGGAATTCGTACATATAAGTGGCTAATACGTACAACCATTTTATGAGTTGCCAGTTCGGATGAATTTGTATGATTCGTCTAAACCTACCTGTCACTGTGGTTTAGACAAATTAGCCACCTCGTGAATGCATTGGCATATCTGATGGACATTTCCTGTTTGGAGTGGATTTGTGAATAACAATGTAGCAGCACAGCTGACAACTTAAGTATGTCACATGACAATGATAACATGACTAATATAGTGCATACTTTTGTAACAGTCTGTTCTGCTATTCTGCTAGTGTGCAAAAATGTCACACTTCACTTTTAACTTTAAAGGGTGCTATTACTGTGTGTCCCTTAAATGTACTCAAACACTGGGAGATTTGGTACTCCATGGGATTCCCATGTATTATAGGGCTAATCATGTCAAGTCATGTTAGTTAAAAGATGCTCATTATGTGTATTTCATGTCTTTTTAGGATATGTATGACTTAAGGGAGTAACAGTTTTCCTTTGCAGTGAGGTTTGGTATAAACTCTTGCTCTCTTACATACAAATCATATCTTGCATGAGAATCTTTGTCGATATGATAATGTGATGAAGTCTTTACTTATCAACCTTGAAACAAGACACTTCTACTGATGAAACAATCAATCCTGTCGGATTTCATACTCCGTTTACATTGTTTAATTAATACTTTTAATATCGTGAAGATTTACACATGCAACCAGTAACTTGGTCTTGAACCTCATGATAAGAAGTGATTGTAGTATTGCAGTCACTAAAGGTGAACAGTACAGTACAGTGTGAATGAAACCAGTGTTACTGACAGATCTCCTGCTCATACATGTATGTTGTTCTGCAACAACTCATTTGTACCGCTGTCTCAGCTGGGATTGTAAAAACCGCAACCATGTCAGTTTCTGATATAACTACAAGACACAACACTGATTTCCAGAGTTGCTTAAGGTCAAAGTCAGTGTGTAAACTTCGGCCAATCAGAATTGATTGAACTACAGTATCCGTTTTTCTTTTCAGCTTCATCTGTGTACTTCTCAGCACTATTAAAAAGGTTTTTTTTCCCATTCTAACCAATAGTATGTATATAAATGTACAGTTTATGCTTTGATTTGATTTTCTAATTAATAAAGTACCTTCATATTTGTGAATAACTGGTGTTTAACATGTTTTAGTACATTGGTGCAACCATTAAGGTCAAATAAGAGGGTGGTTTGTACTGATCTGTCAGTAGTCAAAATGTTATGAACCTCTACAACTGGCCTTTTAGAGCATTTCATTAAATTAGACATCATTAGTCATAATCATAATGAAACATGGTTTTTAAATAAGGCCTTAATGAGTTTGTGGAGTGACCTTTCTTAAATGAACCATGGCGCAGTCCATTAATTTTAAAGTAATTTAATGTGGTATGGATGTGTGACTGCTGCAAGCGTTTCTGTAGCCTGTAGGACTGAAACTTGTGCAGAATAGATATGGACAAATCAATGATTTTATTGTTGTTATGTCTTTTTTATTGCATGATTGTTTATGTATAATATATACTGAAAATGTCAAATCCTGCCAGCATTATCCCAGAGTATATTGTATTTATAGCATTATTAGATCACACGGAGCTGTACGGGATGTGTTGCTGACACAGTCAATGGTAGGAGATGATCATATAGATCATGAGCCGTATCTCTCTGCTGAGAGCAGTTGTGTGCAGGTGAGAGGCTGTGCCGCCTCATTATAACACTGTCAGGAACAATGTAATACTGTAAATAATCCTCAGTAAAACCCAGCAGAGCTCTGATGATTCCACTGCATGACAACAGCAGACAATTAAACACATGCCACATACACACATGATAGATGCTTAATTCTCTCCCAATGCAATGATGTTTGATTATATCTAATAATCTGAATCACAACACTTAACATGTTGTTACAATTCATGCAAAGCATGTCATTGACAACAGATTGCTGCTGAGCAGCTAATGACTTGCAGGATCTTATTATAATATGACAAACCAAGCATGACCACATTATTAGTCATTTATATGGACAAATTTATTATTTCTTTAAGAATTACATGGAAAAAAAGGTTTGCTTGCTTCATACAAAATTCTACAGTGCAATGACACATTTCCAGGATATGCTTTCAGAATATTTGCATATTTTGCTAATATATTAAACTTTGATTTGAATGCATTTAAATATATTAACGATTAATAAATTATTTTAAATACTTTTAAAAAGCACCAAAAATGCTATTCTGCAATTTTAAATGTTATATGCAGGACAAAAAAAAAATCAATTATCAGTTTGAGAGCAAATACACTTTTATAAAAATAAATGACAAAATATTTTGTCTTTTAATAGTGAAGATGTTGCTTAAATTGTTTATTCATTAAAGAAATTAAACAAAATTTGGACACTAATTTATAAATGTCACTGCGTTATATAACCTTTATTTTAAACTTTTTAAAGTAAAAAAAAATTAAATTAAGTTAAACTGAAATTGTATTTGGACACTAAAGGCACCCCTAAAATCTATGAATGTCATTACATGACACAATGTCATTTATTTTAAAGAGCAGGTCATACGGTATTTTAAAGTGTCCTAATATTGTGTTAGAGTCTCCTACAACAGATTTAAATGCATCTAAGGTCAGAAAACATTGTAATTTTCCCAGAAAATCCATTTAATATTAGAATCTTTTTGCAATGATTTCGAAACGTTTCGTTTGAATCAATTCAGATTAAGTTCTGTAAACCCCTCCCTTCCATAAGCCAACTCTGCTCTGATTGGTCGCCACAAATAAGATTTTTCACGTAGTTGAATAAATGAGCGTTGCACGTTTCAAGATCGAAACCCATGCGGGTGTGTTTATATCACTGTTTCTGAAGGAAATTGACTGTCTTCAGGATGTGATTTTAATTTCAGCTTGCATGTAATGTCTGAAATCATTGTCTGCGAGCGGAGTGCTGCTTTGTATGCAGCGTTACCAGGGAAACCTAATCTCTACCACGACAACAGCGCCTCCCGCTGGCAGAGGATTAATTCACATGTATGCATTTTAACCACTGATTCTTCAGATCATCAGCCTTAGGCAATAAATACAAAACACCCTTGCTTTCACAGCGTCTTCTCGACGTGATATATACACTGACCAGCAGAAGTGTTTGTGGGCAGGTCAAAGTTTGATCGTATTTCATGAGAAGGCGGGGATTATGCAAATATGTTAGTGACGTATAACAGTAACAGGCACAAGATTCGAAAACGTAACGTAACTCGAGTCGACTTTTTCTTAAGCACGCACTTTTTTGATGAACAACTTTGCAGACTGTTTGCACTGAAGGACAGCTACATTACAAACTGTAAATAAGACATCTTTAGAAAACCCATATGACCTGCTCTTTAACCCATTTAACCTGTGATTCTCCACACCTCTGATTACTTTGATAGGACTCCTGTGTAAACATGAGGAGAACCGACTTCATACATCTTCTAAATATGCCTAGACCCTTTTCAAACTTGTCATATGGTTTGATATTTGATGACACAACATTCAGACATTTTTAAGTGTGTTCGAGGTCACTGCATATCTGCTGGTCCTCCTCCTCCTGAATCAGTACAATACTGCCAAAGGCTGCTGTTGGTTTTTATGCCTGTAAAGAATCACACGTCAGCATCTCTGAGACCCTGAATCTTCAAGGTCTACAGGCCACAGTCTCTTTGGCCACGAAGGAGCTGTGGTGTAGGCTGGTTTTGACCCTCTTCTCCCTCTGCCGGCGGTTACAGAACCAAACACGCACCACCTCCTTCTCCAGATGGAGGCCCTCCGCCATCCGCACAATCTCCTGAGATGACGGCTTACTCTTCTCCACAAAATTCCTTTCTAAGGCTTCCTTAGCCCCAAGACTGAGGGAGGAAATTAAGAACTAATTAGGTATTAATTAGAGGGAGATGCTGATATAATGGCTTTTGTTTTCCGTGTAGGTTTAATCCAGATTCCCCATTTACCTGATGGTTGTTCTCCGCTTGCGTTTACGCTCATGCATGCCCATCTTTTCATTAAAAAGAGCTGATAGGAGTCACAAATTAGAGGCGTGATTCTGCCACCTTATGCTTTCATTAAAAACTCAGGGATAATGGTAAGACAGTGGTAAATCTCACTCAGGAGTGTGTTGACTCACCACCGGCTTGCTCAGCCTCCTCCAGCCACTTTGCCAGGATGGCTTTGAGCTTGCAGGCGTTTTTGAAGCTGAGTTGCAAGTTCTCGAAGCGGCAGATGGTGGTTTGGCTGAATTCAGAGCCGTGCACGGCCGCCAGGGCTTCACCCACATTGGTCTGTGTGTAACCTGTCAATCAACGTAAGAAGTTAGGAGAGGTTTCAGTGCTTGAGAGAAAGAAGTGTGCTTAATTGTACTGATTCAGTGTTTATTTAAATGGATTCTATGGCTTCATGTTCTGGCAGTGTTCTCTTCAAGTTCTTTCATCCAAAAATGAAAATTCTGTCAATAATTACTCACCCTCATGTCGTTCCAAACCTGTAAGTTCATCTTAAAAAGTCTTGAATGCTTGCTGAAGACTGAATAAAGTCAATATGATTGTTTTTTGGGGGGAGTTTTGCGCACAAAAAGTTTTCTTGTAGTGTCACAAATTTAAGGTTGGACCACTGATGTCACATGGACTATTTTAATGAAGTCCTAATGCCTTTTTGGGCCTTAAATGTGTCAGTTGTGTTGCTGTCTGTGCAGGTCAGAAAGCACTCGGATTTCATCAAAATATCTTAAAGGTGCCATATATGGAAAACTGAATTGAGCTTGGCATGGTTGAATAATAAGAGTTGAGTACATGGACATAACATACTGTGAGTCTCAA
>JAUCMS010000153.1:651670-664978 GCA_032357445.1 Enteromius radiatus | reverse complement strand
TGTGTGTGTGCACTTGGATGGGTTAAATGCAGAGCACAATTTCCTAGTATGGGCAACCATACCTGGCCACATGTCACTTCCTTTCCTTTCCTTCCTTTCCTTTTTCCTTTCCTTATGTTCACAAAGGTTGCGTTTATTTGATAAAAAATACAGTAAAAAAGTAGTATTTTAAAATATATTTTAATACAATTTAAAATTTAATTTATTTATTTTATACTCTTGTCTGTACAAAAATATCTTTTTAAATTTATTGTTTGCTTAATATTTGTTGTAAAATCATTTATTTTGTGTTTTTTTTTTGATGAATAGAAATGTCTAACTGTTACTGTTAATACATTGGATGTGTCCTTCCTGAACAAAAATATTTCTTTATTAATTGCTTCACAAATATATGTAATATATTAGTTGCAATCTCTTTACAATGTATTTTTAGAGCTACAATTTTAGTGCTATCTTTTGTTACTGAAGCAATAAATCTATTCATCCCCACTCATGTAAAATGATTGTTTGAAGGGCTACAGGTGTTTGGGATGTGGTGATGTAGTGTTGTTGCTGCTTTGTAGTGCTTCAGAAGGAACAATACCGGATTTAGTACTAAAAACCATTACAGAAATCTAAGGTTAAAGGTCATACAGAAGTGCAATAGACACATTCAACTTTTTTGAGTCATTGTGATTTTATAAAAAATAATTCATTAATGAAATGAAGTTATTGTATTTGATTAGATCATTTTGACAACTTTACAGATAGCAAATACATTTTTTTAACAAGTATTTGAAGAAGCAAAGGACTTTTATTCCTCGATTTTCAATATTGGTGTTTCGGAAAAAAACGCTAAAATGTGATGCTGGTAGGAACTCAACACCAACTTTTCACAAGAAGCTTTTATATTTATTTCAAATCCTGTTATAGACGTGACACAATCAGCAGGCTCTGATGGGCCTGACCTTCCCCCACCAAATTGCCTTTGTTCCTCTGAAAGATACCTAAAAGGAAGTTAATGAAAAGCAGCAGTGGTTTGTGTCATGTACCCTTCAACAGTCTGTCACTACACTGTTACATGCAAACCCACAAACAATGAAGTGTTAGCTGTGACTATTTAAACCCTAAATTCGAAAAATCCCTCAGTGCAAACTTTGATGTGTGAAGTGCGCACTTTGCAGCAGGAAAAGTCCTTTTGAGCGGTAGTGCTAATTGTATTTAGTGTGTTAAATGCCAAGGTATTTAGTACAGTATTGACACTGAGGGAGTTTCTTGCTAAGGCTGTGTGTATAAATAAGAAAGATAGTTTGAGTTTCTATCCAGTCAAAAGAACATTTTAACACTTTTAATCCAACTTGACACATTTTCAAAAACGCATCTATGTGTGCACATCGACAAATAGCCAAGCCTAAATCCAAGAATGCACAGCTCTTCAATAGACAGTCTAAATATGTACACTTTTTTTTTATTGCACAACTATCATAGACCTGCAGATTATGCAAAATAGCAGAATCATTGCTCACAGCAGGTGATATATAGTCTCTATAATTGCCTGAGAATTTACTGTATTGTTATGATTGATGCAACTTCTCAGAAAGAGTTTGCCATACTGAAAGTGTATAAACACACACACTGTCTGCATGTTAAAATCCCTCTCTGTGAAGAAATATCTCTAAAGAAATATCAAAGCTATAGTAAAAATTTGGAATGAATGAATGTACATACAAACTAGTCGTTAATCTCTAATCTAGTTATGGCCCTTCTTACTGATAACAGCATTGTAATGATGTGATCTTGTGATACGATCCCTCAGTGTGCATGATGCATATTTAAACTGAAATGACAAGCAAACCAACTGAAAAAGACAAGAATCACATCATGCATAGATCATATGCACACTTATACAAAAATAGAGCTGTTTGTGATGTCTGTGGTACCCCCTGCCCGGAGCGTTTGGCCGCTGCATGCACGCTGTTCTTCAATGCGGCGTGGATGTGCGCTCCTGCGGTTTGCACGCATGTTAGTTTAGCTGAAATCTGATAAAGCGAAGCTCGTTCGATTTTTATGACCCATTCGTACCATCAGACTTGTAATTCATTTATCTGGCTGCTGTTTGGGATGGACTAATCTAATATGCATAATTCAATGTCATACTGTAAAGTCAAGACCTGCATGAATGTGCAAATGGACTCTTGACTGTAGTAAGCATAGACGCCATATTTAATTTTTCACAAATGAAAGAACGTGCTTGTGGGGGACAGATATCTTTCATAGACATGTCTGTCTTTCTTTCATCTGTTTGTCTTGCTGTCTATTGTTCTTTTTCTTATGTGCTTTTCTGTCATTCTGTATATTTGATATAAAAAGTGCGTGAGAGGAGATATAAGCACTATTACAGATATCATAATCTCAAATGACATTTTCTCTTTTCTCTGTTGTGCTAGTTTGTGTCTGAATAGAAGAACTTTACTGAACCAGGAGATAACGGTGGTGGAGGCAGAGAGAGAACGAGGGAAAGACTGTGAATAGGAAGAAGGAGATGCTGTAGGGGTTTAATTTGCTTTTCTCTAACAGACGGCAACAGCCAAAGAAAGTTAATTACCCTCCCGTCTCTCACATCTCGACATGTGTGTGTGATGCGACCAGGGGTGCGAGCGAGTTTCTGTGCCCATCTGTTTTCCTGCCAGCCAGAGCTGTTAAGAGGCTCTCTCTGCCTTAGCATGCGACAGTTCTTGGTCTTTCACTCGTTCTCTTCCTGTGTCCCTTTCTTTTCCCCACATGTCTGTCTGTTTCTCTCATGTTTCATGTAGCGGATTTGTTTGTGCGACCGAAGGCTAACTCATATTCCTGTTTGTGTGTGGTGTATTGAACAGGAACCCCCCCCCCACCACCACCCACCCCTGTATGTGACACACAGGTGGTGTGCCTGTCCATATGTCTCAGTATCAGATAACAGCATGAATATTGCATGACTTGAAAACACGGCAAGAATCATTTTGCAGGAAGTAACACAGGAAGTGAAACTCAGAAACTTAAAAGAACAATCACAGTCCTGCTTTGGTATTTGCGGAGTGTGTTGTATGTGTGTATACCTTGCAGGTGCAATACTTGCAAGTAATGTTATACTCTTTAGCCCTAATCGAATAATTGCATTACATGGCGACTTACTGTCATGTCAGCGTTTACAGGTGCTGGAGATATTATTACTGTCTAAATTGATAATGCATGTGAAAAATTTCATTCCCCTCCAAATTGTTTTTTCATAAAAGTGCAGTAAGTGATTTCTGTGATGAAACAGACCATTTGACAACAGTGGTTCAACTGTAGTTTAATCAAGCAAACTTTTTATGCAAATATTCAATGATTTCTTTCCGGTCAGTCTCCTGGAACCACTGATGTCACATAGACTATTTTAACAATGCCTTTTACTTCTTTTCTGGGGCTTGAAAATGTCAATTGCTGTCTTGAATCCTATCAAAAATATCTTAATTTGTGATTTAAAGATGAATAAAGGCCTTAAAGGTTGGAAACTACAACAAGAATTTTCATTTTTGAATGAACTGTACCTTTAAGGAATGACCTGAAAGTTTATTTAAAATATTCTTATAATATGGTTTTCTACTTTATTATTTATTATTGGCAATATACTGAGCAATATTGTGACAATAAAACAGCCAAATTCCTCTGTATATAACTGGAATAAACACAAACTGATAGCTGTATGTAGCTGCAGTGTGTATGTGTTGTATGAATATAATTGCATCACTATATCCTCACATGAAACAGTGTCCAGTCACGCTAAGGTTCTTTTACATACGTCATCCCGAGAAACAATTACCGTCAGTGCTTAAAAGACAATGGTATTTGTCCAAGGAAGTGTGTTTTGCACATATGAGGGAATACAGTAGGACTACAGGAGCAGGATGGTGAAGAGAGAGATTTTATTCAAACTGTTTTATACAGTTTTGATAGTACAGTATGTTTGCTTTTTTGGGTCAGCGAGTGACATATTGTAATGCTTGGTATTTTTTTGTGAACTTGATTTTCCTAAGCACAGTATCACAGGTTCTAGTGTGTTTGCTCCCACAGTCTGAAAAACATTAGCCTTTTTTTTTTTGTACTGTGATCCAATTTAATGAACAATTTCCCATGAATTATTCCATTGGAATTACTAATCTCTCTCCCCAAATCCTAATGTGTGTCTTTCCCCCCCAGTCTGTTTTTGTGGGCTGCTTTAAAAATTAAATTCTCTCCCCTGTTCACTTCTAGTCCTAATTAGCATCCTTTACTGTGGAGAAACACTGGGTGTATTTTACATGTTTTGTCCTTTATTCATACATCACAGAGCAGACAGAAAAATGTGTGTGTACCTATAAGCAGGAAGCCTGAAATATATTTTTTAGTCAAATGTACTCCATTAATCTTTTACAACTTCATTTACTTTATCTAATACTGTAACCTCACAGGGCCTCTGCTGAGTGTTACACACTGCACACATACAAACCTCCACCAAAGCAAAGTGTATATCTGTCATATCCGTATTCCAAGTCACTCACATCAGCAGCATTCATATTTTCATCCTGTTGTGTAACCTGTCCTGTCCTCTTAGGTTTCTAGATGACACATGATTCTGATTCAGACTATGTTTGTATTTGTGATGTCAGACTTTGCCATTTTGAGCCGATGCACAAGGGATATGTGTGTCTGTTTTCATCTCTCAGGCCTGTGCTCACTCAGGTGTGTGTGTGTGTTGTCACGGTGATGAATGCCTGGCCCAGCTGGTGTGGGCAGGGGCCTTTGGCGATGCCACTGTGATGGACGAGGGCCACCAGAACAGTGGCGTTAACGCTGTGCCAGTCATAACCTTGAGCTCAACACACACACACTCTCTGACTGCTGGTGAGACCTCCTCAGAGACATCAGATGCCAGAGGTTTTTGGCAAGCTTTTGACTGCTTTAGCACCATACTGCTCCGTTCTGTTAGACATTTACTTTTATGTCATTTAAATATCTCTTAATGGTCGCACCTGCGTGCATTAGCACACAGACACTGACACAATTACTCTCATGCTCCTACGGTACTGCAGTAAATATATGGATCATTCTCAGGAAACTGTGCTACTTAAAGGGATACTCCACCGCAAAATGAAAATTTTGTCATTATTCACTTACCCCTTACACACAGTTTAAGATATGTTAGATGAAAACCCATTCAGTCCCATAGACTGCCAAGTAAATAAGTCTGTCAAGGATCCAGAAAGTATGAAAAACATCATCAGAATACTCCATCTGCCATCAGCGGTTTAATCTGAATGTTATGAAGTGACGAGAATATTTTTTATATGCAAAGAAAATAAAAATAACAACTTTATTCAGTAATTCGTCTCCTCTGTGTCTCTTCGCTTCACTGTAACGCCATTTTGGAGAATATACACAGGACGCAAACTACGCACCCGCTCTTCTGTTAGCCGAGATACGTTTTCTCTGCTATGTTTTGATTTGAACAAAAACAGTGCATCCTTGTGACGTGGCTGATAGAAGAGGAGGATATTCTCCAAAATGGTGCTACACTGATTGTGGAGAGACACAGAGAAGTCAAAATTTTGAATAATAGCATACAAAAAGTATTATCATTGCTTCATAACACAGCTGTGTTGAAACATTGAAAATCATAAGAATGCATATTATTGATTTTATGAAGGATTTATGAGGGATCATGTGAAAATGAAGACTGGAGTAATGATGCTGAAAATGCAACTTTGCCATCAAAACAATAAATAACTTTTTAAAACATGTTAAAATAAAAATAGTTATTTAAAATTGTAATGATATTTCACAATAAAGGCAGCCCTGGTGAGAATAAGAGACACATGTATAAAAATATGGTAACAGTTTAGTATAAGGACTAATTCTTACTATTAACTAGTTGATTAGTATGCACATTATTAATATATTGGCTGTTGATTAGTTCCTATAAATATCACATATTCTGGATGACTGTATTCTACATCCCTAATCATGCCTAGTATTTCAACTTAACAGCTACCTTACTAACACAAGCTTGCTCTATTATTTTTCTATTCTATCTGTTTTCTTTTTATTTATTATGTAATTTAAAAAACCCTTACTACATGTACTTCATTAAGCTAACTGACACTTGTTATAGCACTTGTGTATCATTGCTCTTTTGTTTATTTTGTTTGCTTCCATTGTCGTCATTTGTCGTCAAGTTGCTTTGGATAAAGCGTCTGCTAAATGATTAATTGAAATGTAAATCTATTGTTCATCTTAGATCTAAAATAATTATAGCAGTATTATATTATAGCAGTAGTAGCAAATCATAGTTACACACATACTACAATGGCGACAATTTATATGGTAATTCATATAAAAGTGTGTTACTTTAGTGTTGATGTCTGGGTGGGTCAAAAAATATAGAGGAGTGACATGGCAGTGACCAGTGTTTCTTTTTGTCTTTTGATGGCTTACTGTTCTCTTCAAAAATGGCTTCCTAAGCAGATTCCCTCTTTCCCTTATTCAGAGCGCAAAGAGACACACACAAACACGCTTCAAAGAACTCTATAGGTACAGTTGGACAGGGACAATGACAGAAGTTTGGTACGGCTTTCTGGAAAGCGAGACAGAGTCACAGAGGAGAGGCTTTCAGGTTTGTTTTTGTCAGCTGCAGCATGCTGGGTAGCCTCCTGCTCAAAGAGCCTGTAATGGACTGGAATACATAAACTTTTTTCAAACCTTCAAGACGTTCGTTCTTTTGTGAATGACAAAAAGAGATATTTACCGGGGGTTTTTCTGTCCATTAAATGCTCTACGTTATTTTAAACCACAATGACATTCCTTGTATGGCCAAAAACACTGAAACCTTCTTCAAAGTATCATATCTTGTCTTCCACAAGTAAAATGTCATACAGATGTGGAATGATATTCATTTTTGGGCAAACTATCCCTTAATGGAACCATCATAGGATTCCACATAAAGAAATGTTTTCCGGAGTCTGATGTAGTACTTCTGGAATTGTAGTTTATATGACCTACTTTTACCAACACGTTTACTCTCTGGGCTCGTGCTGAATGAAGTATTTGTAGTGAAGGATTATGTTCTACAAATTGGTTTTGAATTTTTAGGGCTTGTCTGATTTCATAGCGATTCACTGGAGCCTCAGCGTGTGATCCGTGATGCAGTGTAATTACGTTATAATGACCTCTCCTTTATCAGAGCGTATCACGCGCTGCTCACCTCCCATAGGAACATCGTCCTTCCTTCCCTTTCATGTCTTCCTCATCTCTCCTCTTTTCTCATTGCGTTCCTAGTTGGCTAATAAAAAATTCATTTCCAGTCCATTAATGAAGGCAGATGGCTGGATTAAAGAAAGCCTGTAAAAGAATGAAATGTTCATCCTCCGTTAGGTCAAAGGTCAAATCTGAGGTTCTGTTTGAGCAGTTTTTGGAATAATCACTCCAAATCATCTGCTAATGTGGTATGGTGAGACTACTAGAGTCAAATGTCTCATTAGTATTCACCTTTCATTGCTTGAGATGTTTAGCCTGAACAGAGGTCACAGAAAATCACGGGAAAAATAGATTTTTTTTATATAAAAGCTTTATGTACTATGGAGAAATACTAGTGTTCACAATGCAGTATAATACATTAACATATGTTTATTTGGTATATGTGCTCATGATTACATTCAAGGCTATTTAGTTTTTAGTAATTTGGCTGAGCTTGTTTCACATGCAAATAGTTTAGCCAATCATAACAGAGATCAATTAAATATGTCATAAAGGTATGGTAGTAAAACTATTTCTTAAAACTGTTCTACAAGATTTATTTCCAAGGACCAGAGAGGCTTTTTTTGGTGCAAGAAGCCATTACTTTATCTCTGGACTTCAGGGGAAAGGATGTGAGAATATGTCCACTCTAAAGTCTCTTTGGAAAAGCTGCTTTATTTTGGTGTGAAGATGATAAAGTGTCTGAGTTTTTTGGGTCAGCGAGTGACATATTGTAATGCTTGGTATTTTTTTGTGAACTTGATTTTCCTAAGCACAGTATCACAGGTTCTAGTGTGTTTGCTCCCACAGTCTGAAAAACATTAGCCTTTTTTTTTTTGTACTGTGATCCAATTTAATGAACAATTTCCCATGAATTATTCCATTGGAATTACTAATCTCTCTCCCCAAATCCTAATGTGTGTCTTTCCCCCCCAGTCTGTTTTTGTGGGCTGCTTTAAAAATTAAATTCTCTCCCCTGTTCACTTCTAGTCCTAATTAGCATCCTTTACTGTGGAGAAACACTGGGTGTATTTTACATGTTTTGTCCTTTATTCATACATCACAGAGCAGACAGAAAAATGTGTGTGTACCTATAAGCAGGAAGCCTGAAATATATTTTTTAGTCAAATGTACTCCATTAATCTTTTACAACTTCATTTACTTTATCTAATACTGTAACCTCACAGGGCCTCTGCTGAGTGTTACACACTGCACACATACAAACCTCCACCAAAGCAAAGTGTATATCTGTCATATCCGTATTCCAAGTCACTCACATCAGCAGCATTCATATTTTCATCCTGTTGTGTAACCTGTCCTGTCCTCTTAGGTTTCTAGATGACACATGATTCTGATTCAGACTATGTTTGTATTTGTGATGTCAGACTTTGCCATTTTGAGCCGATGCACAAGGGATATGTGTGTCTGTTTTCATCTCTCAGGCCTGTGCTCACTCAGGTGTGTGTGTGTGTTGTCACGGTGATGAATGCCTGGCCCAGCTGGTGTGGGCAGGGGCCTTTGGCGATGCCACTGTGATGGACGAGGGCCACCAGAACAGTGGCGTTAACGCTGTGCCAGTCATAACCTTGAGCTCAACACACACACACTCTCTGACTGCTGGTGAGACCTCCTCAGAGACATCAGATGCCAGAGGTTTTTGGCAAGCTTTTGACTGCTTTAGCACCATACTGCTCCGTTCTGTTAGACATTTACTTTTATGTCATTTAAATATCTCTTAATGGTCGCACCTGCGTGCATTAGCACACAGACACTGACACAATTACTCTCATGCTCCTACGGTACTGCAGTAAATATATGGATCATTCTCAGGAAACTGTGCTACTTAAAGGGATACTCCACCGCAAAATGAAAATTTTGTCATTATTCACTTACCCCTTACACACAGTTTAAGATATGTTAGATGAAAACCCATTCAGTCCCATAGACTGCCAAGTAAATAAGTCTGTCAAGGATCCAGAAAGTATGAAAAACATCATCAGAATACTCCATCTGCCATCAGCGGTTTAATCTGAATGTTATGAAGTGACGAGAATATTTTTTATATGCAAAGAAAATAAAAATAACAACTTTATTCAGTAATTCGTCTCCTCTGTGTCTCTTCGCTTCACTGTAACGCCATTTTGGAGAATATACACAGGACGCAAACTACGCACCCGCTCTTCTGTTAGCCGAGATACGTTTTCTCTGCTATGTTTTGATTTGAACAAAAACAGTGCATCCTTGTGACGTGGCTGATAGAAGAGGAGGATATTCTCCAAAATGGTGCTACACTGATTGTGGAGAGACACAGAGAAGTCAAAATTTTGAATAATAGCATACAAAAAGTATTATCATTGCTTCATAACACAGCTGTGTTGAAACATTGAAAATCATAAGAATGCATATTATTGATTTTATGAAGGATTTATGAGGGATCATGTGAAAATGAAGACTGGAGTAATGATGCTGAAAATGCAACTTTGCCATCAAAACAATAAATAACTTTTTAAAACATGTTAAAATAAAAATAGTTATTTAAAATTGTAATGATATTTCACAATAAAGGCAGCCCTGGTGAGAATAAGAGACACATGTATAAAAATATGGTAACAGTTTAGTATAAGGACTAATTCTTACTATTAACTAGTTGATTAGTATGCACATTATTAATATATTGGCTGTTGATTAGTTCCTATAAATATCACATATTCTGGATGACTGTATTCTACATCCCTAATCATGCCTAGTATTTCAACTTAACAGCTACCTTACTAACACAAGCTTGCTCTATTATTTTTCTATTCTATCTGTTTTCTTTTTATTTATTATGTAATTTAAAAAACCCTTACTACATGTACTTCATTAAGCTAACTGACACTTGTTATAGCACTTGTGTATCATTGCTCTTTTGTTTATTTTGTTTGCTTCCATTGTCGTCATTTGTCGTCAAGTTGCTTTGGATAAAGCGTCTGCTAAATGATTAATTGAAATGTAAATCTATTGTTCATCTTAGATCTAAAATAATTATAGCAGTATTATATTATAGCAGTAGTAGCAAATCATAGTTACACACATACTACAATGGCGACAATTTATATGGTAATTCATATAAAAGTGTGTTACTTTAGTGTTGATGTCTGGGTGGGTCAAAAAATATAGAGGAGTGACATGGCAGTGACCAGTGTTTCTTTTTGTCTTTTGATGGCTTACTGTTCTCTTCAAAAATGGCTTCCTAAGCAGATTCCCTCTTTCCCTTATTCAGAGCGCAAAGAGACACACACAAACACGCTTCAAAGAACTCTATAGGTACAGTTGGACAGGGACAATGACAGAAGTTTGGTACGGCTTTCTGGAAAGCGAGACAGAGTCACAGAGGAGAGGCTTTCAGGTTTGTTTTTGTCAGCTGCAGCATGCTGGGTAGCCTCCTGCTCAAAGAGCCTGTAATGGACTGGAATACATAAACTTTTTTCAAACCTTCAAGACGTTCGTTCTTTTGTGAATGACAAAAAGAGATATTTACCGGGGGTTTTTCTGTCCATTAAATGCTCTACGTTATTTTAAACCACAATGACATTCCTTGTATGGCCAAAAACACTGAAACCTTCTTCAAAGTATCATATCTTGTCTTCCACAAGTAAAATGTCATACAGATGTGGAATGATATTCATTTTTGGGCAAACTATCCCTTAATGGAACCATCATAGGATTCCACATAAAGAAATGTTTTCCGGAGTCTGATGTAGTACTTCTGGAATTGTAGTTTATATGACCTACTTTTACCAACACGTTTACTCTCTGGGCTCGTGCTGAATGAAGTATTTGTAGTGAAGGATTATGTTCTACAAATTGGTTTTGAATTTTTAGGGCTTGTCTGATTTCATAGCGATTCACTGGAGCCTCAGCGTGTGATCCGTGATGCAGTGTAATTACGTTATAATGACCTCTCCTTTATCAGAGCGTATCACGCGCTGCTCACCTCCCATAGGAACATCGTCCTTCCTTCCCTTTCATGTCTTCCTCATCTCTCCTCTTTTCTCATTGCGTTCCTAGTTGGCTAATAAAAAATTCATTTCCAGTCCATTAATGAAGGCAGATGGCTGGATTAAAGAAAGCCTGTAAAAGAATGAAATGTTCATCCTCCGTTAGGTCAAAGGTCAAATCTGAGGTTCTGTTTGAGCAGTTTTTGGAATAATCACTCCAAATCATCTGCTAATGTGGTATGGTGAGACTACTAGAGTCAAATGTCTCATTAGTATTCACCTTTCATTGCTTGAGATGTTTAGCCTGAACAGAGGTCACAGAAAATCACGGGAAAAATAGATTTTTTTTATATAAAAGCTTTATGTACTATGGAGAAATACTAGTGTTCACAATGCAGTATAATACATTAACATATGTTTATTTGGTATATGTGCTCATGATTACATTCAAGGCTATTTAGTTTTTAGTAATTTGGCTGAGCTTGTTTCACATGCAAATAGTTTAGCCAATCATAACAGAGATCAATTAAATATGTCATAAAGGTATGGTAGTAAAACTATTTCTTAAAACTGTTCTACAAGATTTATTTCCAAGGACCAGAGAGGCTTTTTTTGGTGCAAGAAGCCATTACTTTATCTCTGGACTTCAGGGGAAAGGATGTGAGAATATGTCCACTCTAAAGTCTCTTTGGAAAAGCTGCTTTATTTTGGTGTGAAGATGATAAAGTGTCTGAGTTTGTAACTTTTTCAGGTTTCTACGGTAAGCTATTACTCACACTTCGAGGCTTGTGTGTAATATATGAGTTGCTTGAGTATGGTGTTTAACACTATAGCTGGAATACAGTATGGTGTAACTGAAGTCTGTATAGTTTAACCCACGGTGTCTGGTTGCTGCTTGTAGGTGTAAAATATCGCTGGCAGCTTCTTAGGTGTTTGCTTGCATCTGCGTTTGTGTGTAACACCTTGTGTGTGTTTGTGTGTTTCAGGTGAGAAGATGAGGAAGTTTGCGTACTGTAAGGTGGTGCTGGCCACCTCTCTGGTGTGGGTGATGCTAGACATGTTCATCCTCCTCTACTTCAGCGAATGCAACAAATGTGATGACAAAAAAGAGAGAGGATTGCCGGGGAGAGACAGTGAGTACATGCATGCGTGCACAAAACACAGTTTTGTTGTATAACATAGTTATCATGTCATTTTAAATAATAAATGTGTAAATAGCACTTCTATTAATCTCTATTTTTACTTTTGAAATGTTTTCCTGATTAAATATTGTCCACAGTTAATAAATTCCATAATAAATAAGGAAGAAGCTTAAAGCCGGACTATAGGAGGTTTAAAATCCTACCCGATTAGGAAATCCGGTTGCAGCACACAAATAAAGAGAATCTTTGCAGATTATCTTCCCTCAAATTTTACACATACACACACTCCAAGATTTGACCATCTTGGCGCATCACACTCTACAAGATATTATTAAGATTATAATGCCAGAGGGAGCACCTCACGTGATCTCATGCAGCAGATCGTCTTTGATATTTCAGTGATGTTTCCATTAGCTTTTGTGCTAGCAGCTTTCTGTACTCACCCCGTATGTTCAAAACTGAGGTGATTTCACTGCAGCGCTTCTCTTTCTCCTTATGGTTTTGATAACCGTACACATTATTTAGACAGTTGTGTTACTACAAAACTGCATTTCCACTATACAGTGGAGCCGTAACTTACAGCAGCTGTTTTGCAGTCACACTTCGATTATTGTGAAAGTATTAATGTAATCGTATAGCCGTCACCATCCTGGTTTAAATCCTAAATTTAAAACATGTTTGATATGATCGAGGCGGCCCAGATTTGTGCACGAACTGGGGTGCGTTTCCCGAACAACAATGTAACTCGCTAATTAACCATCATACAGTCCCTGGCAAAAGTCTTGTCGCTTGTGTACAAATTGACCTCAAGTGCCGCTGAAATATATTTCTAATCAAGATTTTTTTTTACAAGAAATGGCTCATTTTATTCCCAACAGCTTTTGTAATAATGTTTCAGTGCAAAACGAAACGGTCAA
>JAUCMS010000153.1:627823-642175 GCA_032357445.1 Enteromius radiatus | reverse complement strand
CCTCGCCTAGCCTCTGAAGGAAGTGACTTGGAAGGACCAGTCCTGCCAAGGACGCATCCTTGACATTGAGAAACACCGCGAACCTCCAGGACCGAACTTAATGATGAAGTGTTACCCATATCACATTAGACCTGCAGGTAGTTGAAATCCTCTGCTCTTAACCACCAGATGGTGCTGTGTGTCACATTATTATCTACTTTATGTGCTTCTGTATTTTTGGAATATCTTATATTTCTTCCTTCTCTGGATATTGATCGTTCTGGTGCAGTACTGTGTATCTGAGATACTGTGCATCTACTGGCCTTGGAAACTGATGAACTATTCTCTCTGTACATATCTTAGTATGTTGGCAAATGGGAGTACGACTTTAAGGTAAGATCATCTGAATTGTGTTCCGCTGTGTGTTGTTTGAATATTCTGGTAGAGGTGTTTGTGAAGTAGACTCCCACTGTAAAGTCACACTGTGAGTGCTTTAGAAACACAGTTGGGTAAAATACAGACAGTTTGTAGGCCTGCACTTGTAGAGATATGGCAAGGAGGAATATATTTGTTTACTATATAGCCCTATAACATTTCCACAAGCCTCTCCAGACATTGATTTTCAGTGACTATAACATAATCAATATCTGAGATTCATTACAGCATTCTCAAGATATCAGGAACATACCACATACATCACAGCTGAATAAAGAAGCTTTTGAGATCCTCGGTGCTATCGATATTTCAGTTAATATACTAGATTACACTTCTTTGTCAGCCGGGTCGATTATGGTGCTTATATTTCCAAATAAATGAGTCATTTGATTTAAAAGAGGACATCACACTTGAGCCGTAAGGGACCTTAGTGTTGAATCACAAAGGGGCTCAAGAAATCAGAAGCCGTCTAAAAATAGATCTCTGTGCCCTCTGTGGCTTTGATTTTGATGTTGGACACAAACACGTATCCAGTGTTTGGTTTTCACCTCTCAGCTGCCTGTAATGCAGGACGTTGTATTTATTCTATCGCTTGGAGGCTTGTGCTGCAGGACTTAATGATCAAAATATAAAGAAAGACGATACTGACAACATTTCCCATCCTAGAATCTCCCATCATTAAATTGTGATTCTTTTTCCCATTAATCCATAAGCTACTGGCAACCAGATACTGTAAATAGGTATTTGTTTTAAAAATAGCTTTCACACTGCATGTGAAAACTGATGATTTTGGTTTACAGAGATAGAGCCACTTGCTCGGTTTCTGGCACTGTTTCCAATTAAATAGCTATTTTAGAAGGTAAAGAGACATTAATGCAGCATTGCTCCACCTAAGTCAGCCCCATTACAGTTTGTATCTGTCATTACCAGACACCAGTGAACACAAACTACCCACCCGCACTTATTCCCTGACATTCCAGTCCTACGTTTACATTTCCACATCTAACCTTTTCTCGTGACCCCCATTAGTTTGTGTCCTTGTTTAAAGTCTCTGTGTGTGTGTGTGTGTGTATTGTACTGTGGAGCCTGAGACCACATATAATGAATAATAGTTATATGGGTAAGACTAATATTCAATAGAGAAACTAAAACCTAAATAAACAATAATAAACCAGTAAAAATGGATCATCAGGCTTTGTCCATGTTAGCTTTAGTACTGCTGTCATTAATTAAATTAGATTAAATTATTTTTATGTATTAAAAAATTATTTATCTTTAAGACACATAATTACATAGTAATTGCAATATAATTAAAATAAATTATAGTTTGAATTTATATTAATTTGACCTTTAGAATACTTCAGTTGAAATAGCTCAGACTTATATTTTAGTCTAGGACTAGGCTTAAGCCTTGTCTGTGAACCCGGGTAATGTTTTTAAATGTAATACTAAACAATAATGTTAAAATTATTATCAAGTGTTTTACATATGCTTTAACGTTTTAGTCAGACTTTAAAGAAAGTGTACTTCTTTTAAACAGAGATTAATAATGTAAAAGTCTGGAACACATTTTGACCTCCTTGTCATCAATACCCATACATGGTTTACTGTAATCATATTTTCATGAACACCATCAGAAACATACCTTCCTGCACATCATCACCCAGTCATGTCTGACCATCAGTCGGCTGGAGGACGGGACATATGGCCCAACGGTGGAGTACTGTGATGATAGCCCCCTTCAGGCCTGGATCCTCCGAAACTTCACCCGGCAGGAGGTTTTTAAGAAGCTCTACTACAGCCCAACTGATTACTTTCTGTAACTACCACGACTTCATGTTTATGGCAGGTCAGTTTTGAAAGTGCCAGTGATGAGTGTGTAGGTAGTTATTACAGCTGTCGTTGTGTATAGTGTGCTCTTTCCATTCTAGTTGTTGAGGAAACTAAAGAAAGCCTGTGTATCTTGCACATGATTCTGGGTTTAATTTTGCTGTAGTTTGTCTCTCTAGCGTTTTTGAGCTTTTGATAATCTGTGGATATCTACAGATGCCATGCATGGACATTCGCAGGAAATGTTGTATTATTTAGCCCTCAAGCATCAAGCCCTCAAGCATCTTTCATGACAAGTTTGGGCAAAATCACTTGAAAAAACTAATTTTATTAATTTGCCCTTAGTTGACAAAAGTGGGCACCCATAGGACGTGAATGGGAAATATATTTTGTCCAATAAAAATGAATAAATGGGGTGACGACATTCTCAATGTGGCAAAAATGTCTCACGCACACACAGTCACACACCCGCACAACGCATTTAATGTGTGTATAACACAGCAGGTTTTTTATTTTTAATTGTGTCTAATAAAAACAGTCACTCACACATACAAAAACACTTTCACAAGAACTGAATGAGCCAATGAAGCTTTTTTTTTGTGCCAGTCAGTCACTGTGCTTGAGCACAGACACACACACACACACACACTTCAAAGCCACATCAAAGTCCTACTGCAAGATTTGTTCATGTGTTCAAACAAATCATGTCTGAAACATGCTACTTGTTAGGCTTATTGTTTATTCTTACCCATTTCATTTTTCTTACTGAAATTTTTTTTATCACTTTTATTTATATAGCACTTTTAACAATACAGATTGTAGCAAAGCACTGAACATTACCAAATAGGAGAAGAGACGGTCTCTGTAATCAAAATGACGATAATCACTAGAAATTAGAGGCCCCCCAACTAAGCAAACCACAGGTGTCAGTGGCAAGGAACCAACACGTCTAGGTTACGAACGTAACCCACGTTCCCTGAAGGAGGGAACAGAGACGTTACACATGGGAACTTGCCAGAGAGACCGACTTGCCTTTGAGCTTTATACAAAGGGCCAATTAATATTGGCGCCCATTCGATTGCGCTCAGGTGCATCTCATCACTGCGTGAGTATAAGAGGGCATGTGCAGAATGCGACTGCAGGTTTTCGCTGAAGAGCCGAGGTGGCGTCAGCGCGACCTCAGAGTCGTGGCACAAAGGTGTAACGTCTCCGTTCCCACCTTCAGGGAACGAGGGTTACGTTCGTAACCTAGACGTTACCCTTTCAGTCGAATCACTTCGACGTTACACATGGGAACCCCAAGGAAAGGGCCACGACTCTAAGGCCACGTTACGTGGAGATCCCCTGCCGACTGGCGAGACACTTTTACAAGTTTTTGCCAGCAGAGAATCTGCACGTAACCACAGGGATTCTTTCAGTGGTGCTGAAGCAGGTGGTTGAGGGCGGAGCACATGCTTTATATATAAACCCATATATATATATATATATATATATATATATGACCTAAGGACATTTTTACACCTAGGTCTAGCATGTGGAATGGAAAAAATACAATATATCAATAAGATTATGGATATAATTGAAGGGAAACACAGCCTTCTGGTTGACTGTGGAAGTTTTAAATGCCACACCTCTGGGCGAAGGAGACCCGAGGAAGCACAGCCAGAGCTGTAAGGACACGAGAAGACATGGCCTCTACGCGGAGGTCGTACAACCTGGCGAAGGTGTTGGGTGTCGCCCAGCCTGCAGCCCTACAAACATCTGCTATAGAGGCACCATTGGCTAGCACATAGGACGAGGCAACACTCCTTATTGAGTGGGCTCTCAGACCTATCGGGCACGGCTTTCCCTGGGATGGTTTCTACCACCCAATGAGCCAATCTCTGTTTTGAGACATTCCCTTTCTGCTGTCCACCATCACCACAACATCTCTAAGGCTGGGTCTGCCTCCTCCCGGGGCAGAGCTTGCAGGTTCACCACCTGATCGTGGAAAGGTGTGGTGGGAACCTTGGGCACATATCCGGACTGGGGTCTCAGGATAACGTGAGAATCAGCCGGGTCGAACTGAAGGCACTCTTCGTTGATAGAGAAGGCTTGTAGATCCCCTACCCACTTAATAGAGGCCAGCGCTATGAGAAGCGCTGTCTTCAGTGTCAAGAACTTTAGTTCTGCCGACTGAAGGGGCTCAAAGGGGGCTTGCCGCAGGCCATTTAAGGCGACGGCAAGGTCCCAAGAGGGTAAAAGGTGTGGTCTCGGGGGTTCACCCAACGCGCACCTCTAAGGAATCGAACGATGAGTTGGTGCTTCCTGAGGAACGCGCCCTCTACTGCATCATTATATGCGGCTATGGCAGCAACATATACAGTACTTTGAGAGTTGAAGGGGACAGCCTGCGCTCCAACTTCTCTTACAGAAAAGAAAGCACAACTGCGATGGTGGGTCCTCTCCGCGTGAGGTACACCATTCGACGAACACACTCCATCTCTGAGCATAAAGCCAGAAGCACTGCCAACAACTCAAGGCAATTGATATGCCAAAGCAGTCGGAAACCTGTCCAGGGACCCGAGACTGCCTGCCCGTTGCACACAGCACCCCAGCCCGTGGATGAGGCATCCGTGTTGACCACAACATGCGTCGAAACCTGTCCTAAGGGTACTCCCACCCGTAGGAAAGCAGGGTTCAACCACGGACTGAAGAGGCGGCAACACTTCGGGGAAACGCCAATCTGAAGTGTGCCATGATGCCATGCCCATCTCAGGACCCGATCGCATAACCTTGCAGCTGCCATATGCCCCAGGAGCCTCTGAAAAGTTTTGAGAGGGACCGCTATTTTGTGCCTGAACGTATCTAGGCATCTCAGCATAGCCTGCACGCGCTCGTTAGTGAGGCGGGCAGTCATCTCGATTGAGTCCAGCTCCATACCGAGATAAGAGATCCTCTGCACCGGGGAGAGTTTGCTATTCTCTCGGTTGACCCGAAGACCCAAATGGCTGAGGTGCCAAAGCACTATGTCCCTGTGCATACACAACAAATCTTTCGAGTGAGCTATTATCAGCCAGTCGTCGAGATAGTTGAGTATGTGGATGCCCATCTGCCACAGCGGGGAGAGGGCACCCTCCGCGACCTTCGTAAAGACGCGGGGCGAGAGGGACAGGCCAAAGGGTAAGACTTTGTACTGATATGCTCGACTCTGGAACGCAAATCGCAGAAGAGGTCTGTATCGAGGCAGAATCGAGACATGAAAGTACGCGTCCTTCAGGTTGATGGCTGCAAACCAATCCTGGCTCCGAAATGCATGTTAGTATGCGCTTCGGAGTGAGCATTTTGAAGGGCATCTTGAGCATCTTGACCGATTCAAAACTCTCAGATCCAGGATCGGCTTCAACCCACCGCTCTTGTTGGGCACGATGAAGTAAGGGCGGCTGGAGGGACAGGCTCAATTGCGTCCTTCGCCAGTAGGACCGCAATCTCCGCGCGCAGTACGGCGGCCTCGCTCTCCGCTCTGACCAAGGTGAAGTGAAAAAACCTGGTGAAGTGGGGACGGAGATGTTCTCGACATCCTCCGAAGAGAAGCTCTCATCACCTCTGGGCCGCCTGTCTCAGGAATGCTTCCCGCCCCTCCGGGTGTGTTTGGCTGGTCCCTGAGCAGGCGGCGTCCCTCGCCCACGGCTGGCTTGACGTCGTGCAACCTGCCTGGCATTGTGTGCTTCGGCAGGGGACGGAGCAGGTGTTTCCTTCTGGGGAGTCACAGGGGGACGCCCTTGGTGATGGTCAGGAGGCACTCATGTGACATCGTCTCCATCTGCTTCTGAACTGCCGCAAACTCCTGGGCTAAGTCCTCGACAGTGTCGCCGAATAGGCCGGCCTGGGAGATGGGGGCATCAAGACAGTGTGCTTTCTCGACGTCCGGCACCTGCGCCAGGTTCAGCCAGAGTCCTAAACCCCCATTGCCCCCATTTCACCCACAGCATTCCGGATCAAAATAAAAAGGAACTCATATCATACTAATTTATATTTAAGATCTGTCATACTGTTTACATACTTTGTTTACATAGTCTGCTTGCACTGCTCTATTATAACATTGCTGTGCTAGTATGGCAAAATGCACTTTAACATATCATTGCATATTTCATTTGCACATTGCACACACTGCACTACGCTTTATAAATATATGTTTAAAAACCTTAAATTTTAAATTATTGCTTGTATCTTAACTACAACTTTGGTACTCTTTTTGTTTGAACTTTCAGATTTTGTTTAAAATTTATAATTGTACTTACATTTAGACTAGATCTGTCTCAGGATATTTAGATTTTTATTTATAATTTACTTACTTACAAATTCTGCACAGTCATAGGAGCAGTTCAGGATACATTTCTCTGCGTGTTGTACCTGTATGACTATGCATGTGACAAATAAAGAGTCTTGAATGTCGGATTGTGCAAAGGACTTATAGTGTGTGTGTTTGTGTGCAGTTGGTTCCGGCGATCTGTCCACATGGCTCATCTAGGTGTTCTGGTCTCCGATGAAGATCATCTCTTAGTGCTGATACACCATCTGATCTGGATATGGACTGAGAAACAGAATAAGAGAGAAAGAGACTAATATTAGCGTAGTTGCCATTCTTTTTACGATGTAACGAGTACATTGTGTGTGAATGAGAGTGATCTAATTAAAGCAGCCTAACAATCCTTTAACAGATTTGATTAATAGTTGTGTATTAGTGTGTTAAGTGTAAGCCAGAGTAAAGAGATGTGTCTTTAATCTAGATTTAAACTGACAGAGTGTGCCTGCCTCCCGAACAGTATTAGGTAAATTGTTCCTGAGTTTGGGTCCTAGATAGGAGAAAGATCTTGATATTCTCGGTACTATCAAATTGCCAGAGTTTTAACTTGTGATAAAATTGAAAACATAAAAGCTTAATTTCGGTACATCAATAGTTTATTGATTTCAGCCTATATGCAGCAATTGAGTACTAAACCCATATGGTGGCAATTGATATTTTTATGTTTATAAATTTGTAGGTTTTGGCTACCTGAACTTACTGATGAAAATACTAATATTTTACATAAAATATGGTACTTTTACAGATTAAAAAAAAAAAAAAAATTCAATAAACACCCAAAATCAAAATAAGCAGAAAAACAAAAGCATACATTGATAGTTTTCATTTTACTGAAGACAGTGATATAACATTTATTTAAAAATATAAATTGTGATTGCACACGAGACCACATTTGTCCAAGTCAAAACCATGTAAGGGCTGCTATATGAAGAATGCTTGAGGGTTTAAAAGGTTACTGGTGAACCTTTTTCTACCAGACATTTGAGAACCACAAAAAGAGAAAGTGTCCCAACCACTACTAACAGAAAATATTCATGAGTCTAAAGAATGTTTGCTGAAATAAATGTATTTCTGATTGTCATGGTAATGTACATGACATTGTCAGTGCACTGTGTTTGGTCTTGGTGGAATAGATCTGCTACACCACTGCAGCAGATAAAGTACAGAGACTTGCTACTGCCAATACATTTACAACATGCTGCTGTGAGCATGTAAGAAATACTGCTGCTGCTCATATAATATACATGGCATAACCCCCTGTTGCATACATGAATCACCAAGTAGCAGATCTAGACAGGTGGAGCTGGGGAAGATATAGGGTTTCTGAAGCATTCTACAAAACTTCTACAGCAATCACTAGTCATATTTGTTTGATGTTGAGCAGATAGCTCATTGACTACCGATGCAGGAGAGAATCAATCAGCTGTGTCATGTGATAATCATGTCATTAGTTCAGATTGAGTTAGACCTGATTGGACTGCAGCACCATCTAGAGTTTCATGCCAGAACTATGTAATAAAAAGAAAAATAATAAATATGATGGACGACTAACACTGGACAGAGTTACCTGTGCTTCATTAAAATTCTGCATAATTTATTATTCTAAAAAATTATTATTATTCAAGCAAACACAGAACACAAAAGACTTCCTGAATGAACCTCATACGGTTTAATTTAATCTTAAATTGTGAAATTTTGAGTTTTGTGGTTATAGTATTTATTGAATGCGAGGCCTTTTTGATATGAAATTGGTTTATGGAGCTCAGGCTGTGCTGTGAGTCCACATTCAAGGCAGGTTTCCATGCATTTAGGAGCAATTATTGCTGACCTTTTGAGAGAAATGGGAGGGCACAGCAACTCAAAGACACAAATGCAATAACAGACATCACAGGAGCTGCTAGATATATACCGCTATTTCAAGGACCTTCAGAGCACCTTTGTGTCAAATTAAATTTCATTTGAGATGTGTTTTTATTACATAAACATTTTATTGGCATGGCCACCTTTTCCAGCTATTATTTAGCATTAGATCAGAGAAGGCGGTTTTATTTAAGCCTGATTATCTGTTCGTGGTGGATTGAAATGGGCCTGTCTTTGTTTACAAGCTCTGTTGAAGTGATCTCATTGTGAAGGTTTCTTTCATGGCCCGGGCTTGTGGAGACGGACTCTTTGCATTAACACGCTCTCACGGCAGCTGTGCTCAGCACAGACAGAATGAGGCGTTTTTATTGTCTAAACCCTGAATTTGAATGGCCACTCCAGCATTTTTAATCTGCATTTTTTTTCCTGGCATATGTTCGGTCGCCAACGCTTCATTAATGCCTGTGTCTTTATGTGTTTTTCACTCAGAAGGTTTTCGTTTCATCAAGCATTAGCAAATGAATGATGGCAGTACAGTACTATAATTTCACACGTGAATACACACTATCTTCCAAAGGATACATTTATTGTTTTGAGTTCCTAAATTCATGTTCAATTTAATGCCAAATATGTCACTCATTTATGCACACACACACACACAATCTAATATATATATGCTGTAATATATATTAGTGCTGGGCAACCATTAATCACATTCACAAATACATGTTTTAGTTTATGTAATATGTGTGTGTACTGTGTAAATTGTATATAAAGACACACACAAACGGAAAGACATGTATAATACATATAGTATATATTTATATTCACATAAGTTATGTTATATATAAATATGTTTAATATATAAATATACCATATTTTTCTTTCTATATACCTGCATGTATATGTATTTACAGTATACACATAATAAATATAGATAATACATGCACACACACACACACACACACTTTCTTTCTTTCCCATATACAGATATATACAGTATATATATATATATATATATATATATATATTCTCAAATAGCTTGGCAGATGCATTTAAATTTTTTTAATGTTTTATGTTATCATCTTATAGTGTCATCTTAGCTGTCCTGATCTGAATGGTATAATTAACCTCTTCTTCAAACACCCCTGTTTTATAATGGAATGATAGGCCTATGTTTTATGTTCTTGGTAAAAGAGGCATGAGTTTGAAGGAGCTTTATTGACTTTAGTTAAGAGCTCACAGCTGATGCGGTCATTAGGGCGATGCTGTCTGTGTCCTGCTCAGATGCACACAGATAAAAGCATCTCACACAGAGCTCTCTGTAACCCTCCTCACACTGATACTTTGTCCATCATTGAGAACAACACAGCCTTTGACTGCCATTGAAGCAAAAACATATCTAATTTAATGGCTCCATGTATTGCTGCTTATTATTTTTTCTCACCTCCATCCATTTCTCCACCCTACTGAGACCAAGGACATTGTGTTACTCTCAAACATACAGCATTAACGCATTTCTAAACATTTGTCCAGCTTGCTATATTGTTGTAAATGGGAAAACAATTTGTGCTATAACCAAAGAATTTATGATTACTGTTATAAAATGATTTAACAACTACCAATTTGCAGTATCAAACAGACAAATGGAAGTTTTATCCATGTTTTATTAGTATTTTTTTTATATTGGCCATTTTACAAAATACTGATAGCATTTTTTAAACTATAAAAATGCCAATATACAGTATGTGTAACAAGAATAAAACAACGTTGGCTTATCTTTGACCATAATACCAACTTGGTTCATTTATCGTGCATGTTGTATTTAAGAGTGTCTGTTGTTTTTGATTTCAGGTATATTAGGTAAGGGACCTAAATTGAATCTGAGTTGTATTCTATTATGATATTAAGATATAATTACATTTTTGTAATGGTGTTTTGTTGTTGTTTCTTTTTAATAAATACAAATGGCTTTTTGCATGCAGCAACTGTCTACTCATTTATATCCCATGTTAAGTATGTAATAGGGAAGAGATAAACTGAGTGATAAAAGTATATATTTAGGTATTGGATGTAACAGAGCCATGATGCACAGTTAAATATAAGAATAATCAGAATGATGTGAAAAGTGATTTTAACTCTCATCAGGCATTGTTTCACAACACAGCACAGCTAAATGCATTTAGTTTGATACATTGATATTGAATTTAATTAAAAAACATAACATTTAAAGAAACTATTTAAATAACACCAGTCAAGCAAACCTAATATTGTTTTGAGAATTATGAGCTGTTTGATTGCAGATGGATTATGGCACTAGATGGCATTTTGTCAGCATATCAGTATCTGTTGGACTTATGCTTGACAGGCTGTGGACTCATGAATATTAGCCTCTCTATTAATTTTTGTTGGTACAATTATTTTTTTATTATTGATAAAAAAGTGGGGAGTAAATACACACACACACACACACACACACACACACGTAGGTTTCAGGTAAGCAATTTTTAATTAATAACTTACCTAGTTAAAATCCAAATGATGTCACTGTTTGATGTTCATCACCCTCACACTCTCTATAAATGTTTATGCTCCTCCTACAGTTTAAGCAGACAGCAAGCAATCTTCAAAAAGTACCATACAAGTATCATAAAAGTGTGCTGTATTCTAAATCTTATGCGTCATACAATAGCTATCAAGGAATCAAGGATTCTTGTTTGCTGAAAACACAATTTCCAGCAAGCCTGAATATGCACAAGTGCAAATTAACTTTTATCTTTGCAGTAAAGTGCTATTGAAGCAGGAATCACTGGGAGCTCTGTGAGGGCTCTAAAACACAACACATGCTTCTCCTGTGCGAAATTTAACTAGCTGCTGTTCATTATGAACTTAAAATGCTCAGTGATTCATACCAAACCTGAGACCGCATGCGTTCAACTCATTTGTCATGCTGTCTGCTGCATGAACTGTAAAACAGTGTCAGAGTCTGAGCAGTCTACAGTGGAGCAGAGGCAGAACAGTGCATATTCTCACCTATCTCTCAGTGTGAGACAGTGACTGATTACCTTCATTCAGAACTGTTGAGGAGCAATCACCCGCAGGCTCCAGGCTTTTTGGAAGGGTGTCTGGACTCAGCAGGGCAGCAGCTTTCATTATCCGCCTCTGGAGTTCTTCTGGATGGCACGATGCTTTCAGAGGCTGTGCTGAATACCTACTCTGAAGACTCAGATAGCTAAACAGGGTTAAAATGGGGCTAAATTTGAACATGGAACACAAAACACAATGCAAAATTATGTTTCATTAATCACTAAAGATATCCTTTACCACACAACTTTCTATCTTTCATTCTTTAAATACAGTATTTAAAAAAACATCCCTCAATAAATTCTACATTTGCTTATTATAATAACTTAATAATAGTTAGTAAGGTAGTTAAGTTTAGATATTGGGTAGGATTAGGGATGTAGAATAAGGTCATGCAGAATAAGGCATTAATATGTGCTTAATTAGCAAAACGGTTTGCATTACAAACCAATGTGTTCATAACTAAGATAATGCTTTAAAAATAGCTGTATGCTAACTATATTATATTAACTATATTAGCCTCATGGAATTTACAAATGGCCAGGACGTTTTTTATATAATATATATATATAGCAAACACTGACATGAACATTAACTAAGATGAACAAAGTGTTAGTTATTGCTTAAATAATGAAACCTTAGTGCTAAATGTTTTATCCACAACATTATGATGTTTTTCAAGTGTTGTTTGTTTTTCATTGCTCTATGAATCTGTGTTTCCTCACAGCGGCTGACACTGCTCCATGTGAACAGTAACCAGTGTCTGGACATGCCTTCTGAAGAGGATAAGATGGTTCCCACTCTCAGAGACTGCAGCAGCAGGCGATCGCAGCAGTGGATCTTGAGGAACATGACGCTAAGTGTCTGACAGAGCCGGCGACAACCAGTTCAGACCTGAATCTCATCACACACCACACACCATAAGACCCAGAGTCATGTTTACGGCCTGTGAACTGTCATTTTCTGGTTAATGATCAAGTTCAGCCAGGCTTTGATCAGAAGAACCACACACATTTGCTGATCCATTTGTGGCCTGGCTCGTGTCTGGACCGATTTCTTTAGCTCTCAGATTTTCTGGTCTAGGGTCAGATCACAGCCCATGACCAGCTCTTGGCGAGGTTTAAGCGCTTGCTGTCTCTGATCTGAGCATGTGTCACTGGCTATCTATGCTGCTCATCCTGTGTGGGAGTTCTGCTGCCTCTTAATACCCTACACTTCATATCTTTGACAGTAGCCCTTATGTTTCTTTGGAGATGGACAGATTGTGTCAGCTTCCACTGTGCTGAAGTGCATTTCACTCTGAGCTGAAGTTTAACTCTATCCGCTTTCCATACAGCATCTGAAGGGTGTGTGCATTGGCCAGTGGTTTGTACGCCAACTGTATTACTTGCTGCTGTTTCTCAGAACTAACTTGATCTCTTTCGGTAAGGCTGCAGTATGTACTCGACCTGCCTTAAAGGGATAGTTGCCCTAAAATGTAAATTCTGTCATTATTTACTCACTCCAAGTCCAAACCTGTAGTTTCTTCCTCTGTTAAACACAAAACACATTTTAGTTAACTGAATTGTTTCTACTTTCCATCATGCTTTGCCATGGCACAAAGAAGAGTAAAGGCTACAATTAGGTATATAATGCTAAGTGAAAGATTTAATGAGATTTAATGTTGCTATGCTAATTTAGAAGCGTTTCCGTTATGGTGACGAGTGAAGCATGAGCTTAGTTTGACAACACTAAAGCAAAGGCTGTAAAATTGTAAACTATTTGTGATTCATTTGTTTTTACCAAAGCAATATCTGACTCTTTGCATATGAACTAAATATTATTTTCATTTATCATAGTGACAATGAATAAAGAACTCACTAGTTGTGCATTAACTACTTATAAACTATACATTAACTATAAAGTATGTTTTGCAAGTGATTTGTATATTATGGAATTCAATGGCCACCAGCAACTGTTTGGTGTTTCCACAGGGTTAGTAACTGATAACAAAATGTTAATTTTTGGGTCAACTATCCCTTTAAGTATCCATTTGTTTCAGCGTTTTTATTTTTTCATTTCATCATACTACAATGTAACGTTTATGTGATTTCAGTTTATGGAGGATTTATCTGTGTTATATCTACTTTATCTCTACTTAGTTAATGCATTTTCAAGTAAACTGGAAAATTTCAAAAACTTTTCATTATTTCAGCACATTTTATCAGTTGAAGTGAAGATAATAAGAATGTGATTTTTTAGGACTCATTCTTCATTCAACACACTACTTTATAAAAATAATGTCATAATGCCTAATGACCAGAGTTATTATCATTATTGTTATTATTACTATTGTTGTTGTTGTTTTATGCTTTATTTTGGGTTAAAATAAGACCTACTGATTCGTCCATTAAGTGTTCATTTTATATTTAATATTAAATCATTTCTAGAAAATGCTGTCATCTGTGTTATTTTGTGTGCTATCATTTGTGAATAAACTTTTGGACACAGTGTATAGGCAGCAGCATCTCACAGGTAAAATTAAAGTGGTAACACTTTACAAGGTTTGTTAGTTAACTAGCCTACTTAACTAAGATGAACTAAGAATTAACAACATTAATCTTAGTTAATGTTAATTTCAACATTTACTAATGCATTATTAAAGACAAAAAAGTTGTGCATGTTAACATTAGTTAATGCACTGTGAATTAACATGAACAACTGCATTTGCATTAACTAACGTTAGCCAAAATGTACAAAAACAAGAATATATTGTTCATAGTTAGTTCACGTTAGTTAATGCATTAACGTCCCAGGTTATGCATTAACGTCCCAGGTTA
>JAUCMS010000153.1:609196-621816 GCA_032357445.1 Enteromius radiatus | reverse complement strand
ATACAAATATATTACGTAAAGAAAAACTTTTATTTTGGATGCGATTAATCGCGATTAATCGTTGCCCAGCACTAGTTTATTTATGTAGCACCGTGGTCCTGCGAGACATTTTGTTCCACTGTATGTCCACACATGTTGCGGAATGACAATAAAGCTTGACTTTATTTGACTTGACTTGAAAGAGTAAACTGTAAGAAAACAAACAAACAAACAAACAGTCAGGGCAGGCAGCAAAACAATTGTAAAAAAAAACAAAAAAAAACTGATAGACAGTTCTAGACAAAAACACAGACCAGGGAAAACAAGGAACCAGGTTAACACAGTAACTTGAAGTGGGTTACATCCCTTCTGATTGTAAACAGGCATCGTCAGTAGTTCTTAGGCAGATGGTTATGGGAAATGTAGCCTGGGGTGAGTGTGACAGTAAGGAATAGATTGCCTCCAAGAAGAGCCCATGGTACTCCAGCTATTGTATCTTGCTGAAGTTTAGATTTATCTTTCAAATAATGTTTTATTGTTTTAGGAGAGTTTAGGTTTATCTGTGTGAAATTCATTATTAGCATAATTTCTGCTTTCACAAATGCATGCAGATGCATCTTCATCTATTGTAATAAGGTTGATATAATAGCACCTATGCATTACTTTTAAAATTATTTATTTCTAGAGGTTAGTATTTTCCACAGTGATCTATGTACTTTATTTTGATGGTCCCATTAACACATTCCATTGACTATGTGTAACTATGTGTCTGAAGCATCTAAGTGTAACGCTTCTGTCAGATTGAAGAGAGAAGGACCCAGAAGCAAGGGCAGGTTAACAGAGATTTAATGTCTTTCAAAAAGTTCAACACAGGCAGTCTGCCGTAACACGTCTTCGGTTCGCAGACCGGAAAAAGGGGGAAAAAATAAATCACTGTCCTGGGCGGCGAGCACGGAGAAAAACAGCTCCAGGAGAAACAAATAACGGCCTCGACAAAGCCTCACTCCGGAGCGAGAGTCCAATGCTGGGCGAGCAGGCGGAGGCAGGTAGCAGGTGACTAAACAACACAGAAAAACTTGAAAAAAATCAGAACAAGACTAAGACAGACTTTGACTAGACTCAAATTCAAAACAAGAGCAGATACGAACAACAGCATGAAATGTAATAATCTGGCGACTACGACAGAAAACAGACAGGAGATAAAGGGAGATTAATCAGAGAGGAAAAGAGGAACAGGTGCGGCCAGAAGGGCGCGAGCCCTAACTAGAGATTACGAACAGCTGAGGAGAGCAGACTGAAACCAAGGTAACCAGGAAAAGACAGAGTCAAACCCGGCTCATGACAGCTTCAGACTCACTTCTCAGCGAGCAGACAGGCACGAAGATGGGATTGCAAATGAAGAACATTTATTTAACAGAAAACAATGAACAAAGAGACTAAACATACTTCAAGAACCAACATCTAACCACTGAACAAGGTATGAACTAAATACTAAACACAATCAAGACAAAACACAAGACACCTGGTGAAACACAACTGGTAACAGATCAAACATAATGAGAGAGGCGGGGTTACAAATGAACAGACACATGTGGGGAAAGAAATGAAAACAAAAACACAGAAGCACATGGACATAATCAAACATAAACACGAGTAACCCATAACAGCATGACAATACAGTAAGTAATGTTGCACATACTGTACATATCTACTGACTCTCATTGGAGTGTTAATAGAGTATTTGTAGACTGATAGAGTTAGGGTTAGAATAAGTTGACATCTACAAAGTTACCTATAGTACTGTAAGTAGTATTTCTGTTGGGAGATCATCACAGTCTATTGATACTCTAATGAGAGTTAGTTGACATGTAGGTGCAACATTACTTATTGTCAACAGAATGCTCAAAAGGGACTATCAAAATAAAATGTTTCCCGTATCTGACATTCAATTATGACTGGAAAAGTGATAATGTAATAAAATGATAACAATGTAAGTTCATTGGTCAAAAGATGAAGTAGCATATGTCTTGAAGAACTCAAAGCATACATGACAGATGACAGGGAAAAAAATGTGTAAACAAACTTTTCTGACTTAAAGTCATCTCAGTTTTACACTATTTAAATGAACTGTACATACAGTAGTTATTCCTCGTTATGTGGGTTTTGAGATGTGTGAGATTTGCATTTAGTTCTTAATTAAGTTACTTTTGAAACACATGCTGTAACATATATACTTGGCCAACCTTTTTTTTTTCAGCTATTGTAGAAAGACAGTAGTAAGAAAAAAGAGAACAATCCCCCCACCCCCTAAATCCATAACACTGTACAGCTTGATGTGTATGCATTAATTCAAAGCTTCAGGCAGTATGAGGTATACAACAGAGACACAGACACACTCAGTGGGAGTTACAAGCAGCCTGTCTGCTGTACCAGATGGGAGACTCAATTTTTCTCCCACCTCAAGGGTAAAATAAAAAGAAGAACATGCCAAAGGAGGACTGCAGATTTGTAGAGGACTCAAGATATCAGTGTTCCAACTGGACATCAGCCTCCAGAAATAATAAGATACCATTTTAGAAGAATGATATGAATACATGTGCACTGTTCTCAAAAACTAAAGAAGATGGTTGTTGGAGAACATGATGCTGCATTACATTACTTTTATTAAGAATGACTTTTCACTGTGTTATTTTTGTACACAGTAGTGTAAACTGGGAGAGGTAATAGTTACAGTACAGTAGCTTATTGTTCTAACACACTTGAACCCACAATGAGATTTCTAACAATATTAAAACAATGTGTTTTAAAAATAATACCACATTATTATATTAGCATAGCAATATGTACAATTTGCCAGATTTAGCAAATTTAAGGACAGGGAGACAATACAATACATACAGTAATACTAAAAATATTAAAACAACTACTGTGTGTATATTCCACTCATGTATTCCTCTAAAAGCAAAAGATAACGTCTAGGTTACGAACGTATCCCACGTTCCCTGAAGGAGGGAACAGAGACGTTACACATGGGAACTCGCCAGAGAGAGCAATTGCCTTTGAACTTTATACAAATGGCCAATGAATATTGGTGTGCATTTGATTGTGCTCAGGTGCACCTCATCACTGTGTGAGTATAAGAGGGCATGTGCAGAATGCACATGCAGGTTTTTGCTGAAGAGCCAGGCTGGCATCAGCGCAACCTCAGAGTCGTGGGCGAAGAAGACCCGAGGAAGCACAGCTGGAGCTACTCCGCTCTAGTCTGACTGCAGGGCAGGGAGGACTCAGGTTACACAGGATTCCCTTTCTGCTGTCCACCATAGCAAATAAAGAGCTGCTGGGAGCGTCTGATGCTCCGAGTTTGGGCAGTGTAGAGGCGCAGTGCGCGTACAGGACACAACAACTCTAAGGCTGGGTCGGCCTCCTCCCGGGGCAGAGCTTGCAGGTTCACCACCTGATCGTGGAAAGGCGTGGTGGGAACCTTGGGCACATAGCCGGGCCGGGGTCTCAGGATGACGTGAGAATCAGCCGGGCCGAACTCTAGGCACTCTTCGTCGACAGAGAAGGCTTGTAGATCCCCTACCCTCTTAACAGAGGCCAGCGCGATGAAAAGCACTGTCTTCAGTGTCAGATACTTTGCCCTGAAGACTGAAGGGGCTCAAAGGGAGCCTGACGCAGGCCGCTTAAGGCAACGGCCAGGTCCCAAGAGGGTAAAAGGTGTGGTCTTGGGGGATTCACCTGACACGCACCTCTAAGGAATCGAACGATGAGTTGGTGCTTCCCGAGGGATGCGCCCTCTACTGCATCGTGATATGCAGCTATGGCAGCAACATACACTTTCAAAGATGAAGGGGACAGCCTGCACTCCAACTTCTCTTGCAGGAAGGAAAGCACAACTGTGATCGTGCATCTCTGTGGGTCCTCTCCACGAAAGGTACTCCAGTCGACGAACAGACTCCGTCTCTGAGCATAAGCCAGCCTCGTAGAGGGAGCTCGTGAGATTGTCTCTATAACAGCTCTGGAAAGGCTGGAGAAGTCTGCTGCGGGTGCCATAACGGTGCCCATCCCTTGAGAAAGAAGGTCCTTCTTCAAGGGGATTTTCCAGGGAGGGGCTGCTGCGAGGAACAGTGCATCCCTGCCGAGCGCTCTGTGGGACTCGTGGAAGGAGTAAAACAGGCCTCAATGGGTCGACTCGGGTGAGGTGAAGAGGTCTATCTTGGCCTCGCCGAAGTAACTCCATACAGTATCAGCTGGACTGCCTGGGGGTGGAGCCGCCATTCTCCAGGGTGGGTGGACTGCCGTGAGAGCTGATCGGCATGGTTGAGTATCCCTGGAATGTGAATAGCGCACAGCGATTTCAGCCGCTTGTGACTCCACAGGAGCAGATGGCGGGCGAGTTGTGACATATGGCGGGAGTGTAGACCACCTTGTTTGTTGATGTACGCAACAACCGCAGTGTTGTCCGTCCGGACTAGCACATGCTTGTGATGCAGCATCGGAAGAAAGAGACACAACACCAGAAACACTGCCAACAACTCGAGGCAATTGATATACCAAAGCAGTCGGACGCTTGTCCAGGGACCCGTGAACTTGCTACGGTCCAACGATTTCCCACGGGAAGGATGCAAGGAGAGTTGTCTCATGAATGAGAGGCGTGTCCTCAACATAGCCATGGTCATGCGCTCACAGTGAGGGCATTGACCATCAACATTCACGTGCCTGGGACCAGAGCACGCTGAAGCAGCGGTCGTGACCGTCTGAAGAGGTGAGGAAACTTCCACATCCAGAAGCGCACGGCAGGATTGACATCTTGTTACAGAATGTATCACCAGCCATAAGGAAATTGCTCTTTTTCCTGGTTGCCCAGGGAAGACCTATCGCAGCAACTCTGTACACTCAGAGGTCTTTGCTAGAGAGACCAATCTACTCCAAGTGTAACAAAAACAAGCCAATGGGTATTGGCATGCACTGATTACATCCAGCTGCAGCTATTCACTGCGTGAGTATAAATACACAGCTGGAGTGTGCATCATTATCTTTTTGCTTTGGAGCCGAGCGGTGGTATTTACTGGGTGTGACGGCTACTGCAGTGGTGGACGCGGTCTGCAGCCTGAGAAGCAGTTTCTACAAAATATCCAACTATGAGTGTGTGGTGACCAGCTCCCTTGCGTGCTTCAGCACAAAGAGCATCTATAAAATAGCAATACGGGTGATCACATCTTTTTTAAGATGTCGTTTCACCCGTTCGTTTCTGGGTGCGTCATTTCCTGCCATCTAAGGATGGTCACGATCGCTGTCTCACATGTCTGGGCACTTGTGGACGGTTCATGTGCTCAGTGTGGGGACATGACCGTCTCGGAGTTGCATAAAAGATGGCGGAGTCCCTCTGCCACGATCCAGTGTTTATCCTGGCACCCGGGGTGGCACTGTGTCCGGTGGCGTCAGAGGTGATCTGAGGATCACAGTGAGGGCTTTCCCTAGAGGGAGCTCTCACTCCTCAGGCGCTCCGCAGCCGGTAGAGCTGCTGTCGGAGCGGGCCAGTCTCTAGGTTGTGCGATGTCCACGCTAGTGGTCCAGGAGCCTTGCTGACATGAAGGAGCATGACAAGATACAGTTCCTGAATGCTTCCATGTCACAGGCCGGCCTCTTCGGCGACGCTGTCGAGAGCTTTGCTTAGCAGTTCTCGGCAGCCCAGAAGCAGACTGAGGCAATAAAACACATCTTGTGCCGAAGAAAACTTGCTGCTTCCACTCCGGCCGCAGCTCCACAGGGAACAGGGGGTGCGCAATTTTGACGACTGGCTCATACTTGCACAGTCTCGCGAACAGTTATGCATTCACAGGGATTTTGGTGCTCAGACAACTGGGAAAAGAGCAAACTCGTGCCATCTCTTTTCTCGGCATGGAGTTAGACTCTGTCAACCAGACTGCATGCCTCACCCAGGAACGTGCTCAGTCAGTGCTGAACTGCCTCAAGACTTTATCAGGTAGGACGGCGGTCCCACTGAAACATTTTCAGAGGCTCCTGGGGCATATGGCAGCAGCTGCTGCGGTAGTTCCGCTTGTTCTGCTCCATATAAGACCGCTTCAGCTCTGGCTTACACCGACCTATCGCAAAACCTTCAGCACGTGGTCAGATCTCTCATTTCTTCGGGCAGGAGTGAATCGGGCAGAACGGGTTCTGTCTGTCTAGTACTATATATTTGAATTGCCCGCCAAGAACTATTTCGACTCTACGTGAATCACATGACGATCAAGCGTTTTGGACTTCCATTGTCGCAACTCTCTCTCTCTATGGCTCTGGGTGTGCCCTGCCCGCTCCGGTTATGTGTTCACTCCACTAGAGTTGTTGCATTGTCCTGGGCGCTGACTCCCAACACGTTTGCTAGGTTCCGTAGCTTGTGTGTTGAACCGGTTTCCTCCTGTGTTCTCACCTCAAACGGGTAGTGGCACCAAGAGGCCCTGTTCAGAGTTGGCTTGCGGCATCTTCATGCCTTTTTTCCAGAGAGTTCTCTGTTTGGGTAAGCCCTGTTCAGTCCTCCAGCACTCCGGCGCCAATGTGGCGGAACATTGGCACCAGGACTTTCAGCTAATGAATTCTTGAAAGCTAATGTCAGGATAGTGCCCATATGAGTGACCCTGTTGGGATCCCATATGTGTATTCCACGGTACACCTACTAAGACCGTGTTTCTCTTGCAGACCACAGTCTGCCTTCTCTATAGCATGCAGCCCAAGTGAGCTTTTTCATTGAATTCCATTTGCAATAGGGCCCTACGGGGTTACTTCACATAATTAATTGTCGCTTAACCCCCTTCAGGGAGGTGACGACTCTGCAGTGTGCCTCTTCCGCTGGAAGGGCACGCTTTCCCAATGTGTCTAGTCTGGTTGGGTTGCTCAAGGAACAGCAGTAGTGACCTTCTCTGTGCAGAGCCCTGTCCTATCGTCTGCCTCATAGGAAGGATCAGGAGACTACACTCAAAGTATATTGGTCTTTCTGGCGAGATCACAATTCGTCAGTCACCGACATGACTTCTCCGTTCCCTCCTTCAGGGAACAAAGGTTACATATGTAACCAAGACGTTCTTCTTAATGGCACATTACAATCACCTCTAGTACTGGCATGTGTATACCCTCTTGTTATCTAATCGACATAATCCTAAAAATTGGATAAAACTAAATCAGCAAATTGAATCAAATGTTCCCAACTGAAAATACAAAACTAATATACTACAATGATGAAACTTTTAGTTTTTTTTATTGGTTTATAAATCATTTTAGCTGGATTAAGAAAAAAAAAGAAAAAAACATACATGTTTGTGTTCAGGTAGTTACAGTATGTGATATCCGTAATAATCATTGAATTCATTAATACAGCTGCTGCTTTATTAGTCAAACTATTTCTAATAAATCTGAAATTGGCTAAATAAGCTTTCACCATGGTTAAATTTAATTTGCACTCTTTCTATGTGTCACAATGGAAAGACAAGGAGGCGTGCGGATTCATATGCAGACTGTTATGTGAAACAGGGTAGAACCAGGCAGAGCAAGCATAAACATCCGAGGCAAAGGCAATAGAATAATCCAAAGTCCACAGCGTGAGTCAGGCAATAGATGAACAGTATCCAGAGGGATAAGATGAGAGCGAGAGTACAGGAACAGGCGAGATCAAAACGATAAATCCAACACAGGAGAAACAACGAATGATGACGGGGAAAACTTCAAACAATGAACTGTAAATACACAAAGACATACAGGGCCTTATACACAAGGTTAAGGGTTGGAGCAATACATGAGTAGTCAAGACAACAAACGAGGTGGGAGGAGACAACAAGTTCATAATAAGAGTCCAGGGAGAGTAACTGCAACAAACACACAATGGAAACTAGGAGCTGGTGAACACCATCTAGTGGTTTTCGCTGGCAAACTCCAGCTGAGGTGTTACACTATGCACTGAAAAAAAACAACAACCTTCATTTATCCAATTTAAAAAAGTACATTAAAAAAAATGTTTTCATTTATCAAATTAAAAAAAAAACAAAAAAAAAACTTGGGGATGAGGAAAGATGCCAAGCTTTTTCCACTCCTCGTGGACTAGAAGAGTTAAAAACCCTAAGGCTTGGAAGTCCACCGAGCTCTGAGCCCTCTCCCCAGACAGCACGCCAAGCACACTTAATTTTATGATTAATTATGAACTCACAAAAAAAAATTGGGTAATGAATCACATCTATATTTCATAACCTGAACCAATGTAAAACAAATAACTTTCACAAAACAATTTTTTGTTTAATTATTTCAATTAAATTAAAATAATAATAAGATTATAAGAAAATAATAAGATAAGAAAAGGAAATATCTTCCACTAAACAATATTTTCCATGTCTATGAAAACTATTTTATAAAAATTGGCACAGAGTATATTTTTCTTGTTGAAAAAAGTCAATTAATTTAAATGTTAGTTTTGATCTAAACAAAAATATATAGATTTAATCAAAACAAAAATTATTATTTAAGAAATAATATTACAGATTATTCTTACTTAAAAATCAACTGAAATCTAAGCAGAGGAGGGTTAAACAACTCCACAAACAGCATCATCAGCTTCACTCATGACTAACCACATTGACTTAATTTTGGTCATATGTCTAAAAAAGTTTTATTGAGAACAATCACCATTAATGCTCTTGACCCTTGTTTTTATATTTCATACAATGAGTAAATATGTGACTGTGAATTGAATTGTATATTGTTGGTAAAAGTTATGTTAGCTGATAATTAAAAAAAAAAAAAACATTTGTTCATATATTTTTAATATCTTTTCTGTTTAAACACACACATTAATCAAAAATATGCAACGATGGTGACAAACAAAAAGCTTCAGCCTGCAGTGCCTTTTGGGAGCACCAATCAAAACTCATCCATGGCTCTCAGAATACATTGCAACATGAATATATTCTGCACCTGAATTATTTTCAGGTAGTAAGGTAGTATAGTTTACCAGATTAAACTATTTATTTTTTAAATGCAGAGATCGTCTCTGTCCCCCAACTAAGCAAGCCAGAGGTGACAGCGGCAAAGAACCAAAACTCCATCCAGAGAATGGAGAAAAAAAAAATACTTTATTTATTTATTTATTTTTTTGCATATTCTTAATTATAGTGTGTGCACACACAGACACTATAAATCCTTTGCGTAATCTGACATGTGCTTAATATTGAACTGGAAATTAGGTGCTGGGCGTCCGGCCAGGCATAGTAGAAAAAAATAAAATAAATAAATAATAATAATAATATTAATAATAAACAATCTGAGAAAAAAAAAAAAAAATGAAGTGTAGCAGTGCAGTCTAAGAAGTGCTCTTAAATCATTTAGGAGGAGCTGTAAACCCAGACAATAGGCTCTTTTCTTACAGCGAGGGCTGAATCTTGACTTGCTGCCTTTCAGCACACAGGGAGTCATGATCAGCTGTCAGGAGCAGCATGGTGAAGAGCTTCCTTATCAGGTTATTGGTGGCGTCTCACATAAATGCACGTCACATACCTCAGGCTTCCATCACTGTCTGTGCCCGTTCCAGTCAATCAAAGCACACACACACACACACACACACACATTAATCTGTTCTTTTTCTCACCCTCCCCCAGACCCCCAGATCTCAGCTTGTCCTTTCTCTGTCACACTCTAGTAGTTTTCATTCACTGTTCATGCTCTCCTACAGTTTATCAAGGTGAAAACCAAATGTTGCTTACAGTTCAAATAATGCTTACTTTTTTATTTTATTAAAATTTTACTATTCATATTTTTGTTATTAATTTTTGTTGTAATTATTTCAATTCATGACTCTATTGATATTTCCACTTTCACCAAATTAAGATGCTCTTAAAACAAGTAACAATTCAATCTATGTAGGTAGAACATTATGACACAACATCAGACTGACAGAAGAATCTTTCATTGAGTACATATTCAGATACTGTAAATTAATTTAAAATAACACAAAGCATGTTTATCACATAGTGGCACAATGATTATTTTCCAATGTATATATTTATTAAGCCTTTCGTTTATGTGTTTGGTTAGTGAATCAGCTCATCTAAATACATAAATGTTGATATACCTGTATGTTTAAAGGAAGATGCAGATAGAAAAAAAAAAAGAAAATAGTGGAGGATTTTAAACCAATTATGTACCAGCATATGCACGTAATACATTGTAGGTTCTCTTAAATAGTTGCTTATTGGCATGATATTTCTAGAAAATTTGCCATTTATTAGTAGTGATTAAAAACATATTAATGCTCTATTCTACATGACCTGATTCTACATCCCTACACCTACCCTATATCTAAATTTAACAACTACTTTACTAGCTTTCAATAAGCAGCAAATTTTGAATTTATTGAGGGAAAAGTTGTAGATAATAGTGAATACTATAAGTGTTCACTATTCTAAAATGTTATCAACATTTTCTTCCAGATGTTTCTGCTATTCTACTGAAAACAGAGGGGAAAGTAACAGTCTTACAATACTGTATAGTATGGCCTCAGGCAACACAGCACAATATGAACTACAAGATGATGATCTGTGTGGTCTTCACTGGCCAGCATTGTTCAGTGATCTTGCTTACACCACTTTAATGTTAATCATTACACTACACAGAAGGAAGACAATTGAACTGGTGGGTTAAAAAAATTTATTTGTAAAACTTATATTTAAAAACATTTTTATTTATATTATATATATATATATATATATATATATATATTTTGCTGAGGTTTCTCCTCATGTTCATTGAAGGTAAAAGCAGCCTCTGAGCAATACGATTTTTATTTATTTTATAGGGCAATTTAGGAGAATAAGGCTATCTTAGAATGACAACCAAGACCTCGGATCTAAGAAAAACAAAAGCAAAAAAACAAACACAAGACATTATTTACCCACTTTTCCCAAGCACTCCTCCAAATCTCTAATATTATTGTACACATTTACACATTCAACACATCAACATACAACATGGTTTGTATTTATATTAGGCTAACTAAAAAGATAAAAATGTGGCAATGGTAGCTGAGCTTTAACATGTACTGTTGTCACCCTCTGCTGTTGAAAATGCAACACTTCAGTTTAAGGACCAGTCCTCACTATTGAGTTTCTTATTAGCATACACATTACTAGCATGGTGGCTGTTTATTAGTTTTTATAAAGCACACATTGTCACCTTATTCTGCATGAATATATTTTAGATTCTGTAACCAAATGCCTAAACGTAACTACTACCATACTAACTATTAGTAAGCAGCAAATGGGATCAAAAAATGAAAATTTAACAGAAGCATAACATAACAAAAATATTGAATGTAATGTGCAAGATGTTATAACGGACACTGGTAAATGCCGGGTGATGCAGTTGATGCTAGTCTACTCAACTCAACTGCACAATTTAAAATCAAATATCTTAAAAAAAAAGACTTCTCTTTTTGATAATGTCTTCCTTAAAGTTGACTGCATGATGTCAAAGCATATACTGTAACATCTGTTGTGTTGCAGTTGTGTTCATGTTTGAGCTCATGAATATTTACTACATTGTCTGCATTCTGTAAGTGATTTGCTGAAATCAAAATGTGGCAAGTGAATGGGATTACAGTGAATTTACACTGCAACAGGTTAATTTCTTAATTTTATGCAATAAGGAACACAAGTGTTTTTGTTTACTGAATAGGGAGCTGTGATAGAGATACTGTGTCAGTAGCTGATACTATGGGATCATCCCTAAGTGTGATGACTGTGTGATTCCCACATAGAAGTGCCAATTCCAATTCATATGTTTATTCAGCTGTTGATTCTATGAGCAACAGTTATTCATCTAGCCCCAAAAAACAACTGGATTCTCCCAATGAAGTTTCTTTAGGATAGATGCCAAATCTAAAAAAAACAGACTTGAGATGGCTATCATGTTGCCACTTACTGAAGACAACTTCCATTTTCTTGTACTCAATAGAATAAGTTGGACTGGCAGGAAGGCTTACAAGTGTGTCCTCAGTGCTGACATATTTGACTCAAAGTCTGATTTGCAGACTTCCTTTTCTAAGAGGTGGAAGCAGTGATAAGATCACAGAAAGAACGAGAAGGCTATGGGAATTGACAACATCCAGACTGAACTCAAATAAGGAGGACACATTACTCTGATCCACACGAAGATCTGGCAAATAGGCTAAATACTATTAGACAGCATGCTATGGTCCTATGAAAAATTCATGGCAACAGTTAGAAGAAGGGAACTGCAGTGAAATGATTATTTTCCAGGCTGACCAAAGCCATTTTCGGTAACACTTTATAATAACTACATGCTATGAATCTTTCGTTAAGCATTAGTAAATAGTCAGTTCATCCTTTATAAAACATTGTTCCAACATTAATAGTCATTAATAAGCAGTTTATAAATACAGCTATAAATGTTCTTGATTTATAAACATATCTAAATGTACAAAGGCTCAGTTACCATCCTAACAGAAAAAATAAACAAACACAACACAGAAGGCTACAGAACTATACAAAATTAATAATATTTTTCTATGAAATTGAAGGTTTGTTTTTCATTTATCAAGTGTACAGTTGTACAATTAAATTTTTGAAAAAAATATTTCTGTG
>JAUCMS010000153.1:581376-609096 GCA_032357445.1 Enteromius radiatus | reverse complement strand
GATTTGCTCAGTATTTTGATTTTTTTGCACCCTCAGATTCCAGATTTTCAAATAGATGTATCTCGGCCAAATATTGTTTTGTAAAATTTAACCTTAAGACTGGTTTTGTGGTCCAGGGTCACGTATTATATTTATTATGCATAACATTTATTTTGGAATATGATTATGCATAAAACAGTCTTGTTGGATGTTTGAAGGTGGAAATATCACTTTGGTTGGCTACGGAGGTTTTGGTCTAGCGATGTGTAATAGTGCTATTCATTTGCATTTTGTCAACAAACCACAGGAAGTCTAACTACTCTTTTCCAATTATTTTTAATTCCTTCATTCAGTATCTTCCTTGTTGGTTATTTGACTTTATATATATTAAGTAATGGGCATAATCGCATAACACAAATCTTCATCCTATATTTCAAATAGAGTATATAAAGGCAGTTAAGGCCTTTAACCAAACTTCTGGTTAAACAAAAAAGACAGTGCCATCCCAAACTCACAAGTTCCATCATTACCAACAGTTTGCCCATTTGATGTTTCCAAAAAACATAACATTGCAAACAGCATTGCAAGGTTGATTGGGTGAAACTACTACTCTGTGTCTGCTTTTAGAAACATAGTTTTTGGTAGGCAATTACAGTACACATAGATTAATACAAAAAGCAAGAAATATAAGCCAAGAGGAACTTCCAAGTGTTGACATGTAAATATTGTTCAGTCTGCTATGAAATAAGAAGTCACTGAAGTCATTCACTTTCTTCCAAGCGTTTCTGCTAGAGACTCATGTGGCATAAGCACAATACAATGTTAATAACTGATGAACAGTGAAAGTACAGAATCCCAAGACTCTTCAGTTTTCTGGTGGCTGTAACACTGTTTCTATGGCAACCCACTTTGAATCCCCCCCCCTCTCCTTTGTGTTTCCATGCAGCCTTTGAACGTATGATTATTATGAAGCCCTAGAAAGTGTGTGCAAAGCACTTTTTCCTCAGACAGACAGAGCTAACAGAGGGAGAGGACATGCATCAGACAGATCACAAAAAAGAGGCAGAGAGTGCGAAAGTCTGACTTGACTTCCGGTTAAACAGCTCAGGGATACAGAAAATAGGAACTATTGGATGTTTGTTTCATATTATACGTTTCTATATGTTCCAAACCGAATAAACTCAGCCTACAAAGAAGTACAAAAAAACGGACAAATATCCAGTATTGGCAGATTTAAGTGCACAGTGTAATGTTTGTGTATCTCAAAATATTAGTCTATTAGTATTAGTATATTAGATATTTTAGTCTATATTAGGCATTTTTGTTTTCAAGGTGAGGTCCATTTTAAAGAGCTGCCAGTTCACTCAGCAGATATTCCTGAATACTTCTGACACAACCACAAAAACGTCAGTGGTAGATTTTTGTGCCCGTCGTGATGATTTGAGAAATTTTGTCAGTGAATGTAGAATGTCTCCAGCAACCTGAAGCTTTAAAATAAAACTACACAAACTGTCACGGATGAAGTCTACACTAAAGATTTTCCAGTGAAATTAAGCATTTTTATTTAGTTGTGTAAAGTTCATGGAATTTAGAAGAACCTTTCTGTAACTGTTATGTTTGAAGCTGAGCTGTCTGTGGTTGTACTGCTAGCTAAATTGTCACTGCAGGCTACTAGTTTAAAGACATATTTTATGTTTTTCATCATTTTAGATTTATCCCTGGGGTCCACTTCAACTTAGGCAGAATAATTTATATATATATATATATATATATATATGTGTGTGTGTGTAAGAGAAAAACATCCTTAAAGTTACCAAATTAAGTTCTTAGAAATGCATATTACTAATCAAAAATATGTTTTGTCATTTACTTTTTTGTCATTTACTTTAAATATATCAACACATCTTCTTGGAACATAATCTTTACTTAATACTCTAATGATTTTTGGCATACATGTAAAAATCAGCAATTTGGACTACCTGCTATGCAACCAGCATGCTACTCATGACTGGTTTGTGCTCTAGTATCACATATAGCAAATGTGGTGCATTCTCCTAAGCCAGTTATTTGTATTTTTTGCTCTATTGGGTATTAGTAGGTAATATCAGTTTACATTTCTATTTTAAACAGAGAACTGATCTCACCATCAGTGAGCCTAGAATTACACGTAACCTGAAGGAAAAACCTGAGAAAGAATACTACATTTAAAAGGAACTATGACAACATCTTCAAGACATTTGAAGAAATCAACACTTCAGTGAAGAACGTGCTCTTTTAAAACATTCATGACAGATTAGTTCTGTTGAAATACTGTTGATTGTTGCACGGCTAAAAAGATTCAGAACATGTAAATGAAAAAGAGAGAGAAATAATGACTCATTTCAGGTGGACCATAGGGCCAGATTACTTTCAATAATAATTAATGCGAAGGATATGATGAACACGTGTAGCTACAAAATAGTAAATAAATAAATAATAAATAAATAAAGACACATCCTCAAAACAACCTAAAAAAAACATGCTAATATACACAAAAGCAATTCACATGCATAACATAACATTTGGCATGTAAAACAATTCAAAGATTCAGTTGTGCACTAAAAGGATCTACACATCTGAGGAAGACACATCATCCTTCATTTACTGGTTAATAGTGTTTTAACAGTCTCATTTTCACATGGCATATCACAGACTGTTCACTGACTATTTGATAAGTCATTCGTAAAAAAAAGCTTGCTTGAAATCAAGTTCAGGTTAATCAGCACTTATGTGAAGAACTACTTATGTAAAAAACATTATTTTTTATGAATGAATGTTTTACTAAATTAAGAGTCAGTTCATATAGTTGTGTCAGTTGTTTTGAGCACACTGACCTTTGTGTGGACACAATTAAGAATAACAGTGATCTGGTGAGAAAGTTATAAATACAGTGAACAAGATTCAGATGTTCTTCAGCTCATTGGTTCTGTGATGGGCTCTGGGTTCTTTTGAAAAGGACCTTTTCTCCATGTGTTTCCTTTCTTGGATTATAATATTGTGTCCTTCACAACCATGCATGAATTTGTTTGCATCCATGCTGTTTGTTTGTACTTTCCATTAAACATATCCCAGCATTTTGTGTCCCTGTCCACATTATCATTTCATGAGGAGGATTTCCCGCTTATTTTCTCTGTGAAGGATATTGATGCTTTCCTGGAAGGATGCAGCCCGCAGCAAAAATCCCTTCACAAAGAATAATCAAAATCCTACTAAATTCAGAGTGTAAATTTAGCCCTGTTCTGAGATCAGACTGATAAAGATCTCCATAAACAGAGACTGTAAGCTTTGAGCTTTGCTCAGCTGTTCTGCAGCCTGTGATAAGGAGTTTCATAAATGATGGAACCAATGTGCAGAATAGACCACATTGTGCTAACAAAACCATAGCCTGAATTATGGATATGCAGGAGATGAGCTAGTGGCCCTTGAAAGCATAGACTGTAAAACACAATCGGCTAGGATAATTTTATTTGAGTTGATCCATTTAACTTTTAAAATACACACACACACACACACATATATACATATTTATGTATTTTTTTAATACAAAGCAACATCAACATAACTTTAGCATTAATGCTCGATCTAACCACTCCTTGTTGCAATTGTTACAAAAATCAAGACATAACATGAACTCTTGAACATGAACATAACATAACAATAAGCATTTACAAAATTCCCTCTAATACTATGATGGCTAAATAAATAAATAAATAACACTTATTATTTACAGTAATTGAAATTGTTTCTTTTGGTAAATTTGACTGAAGTGCTATTAGTGTTAAAATACCAGCTCAGAGGCTTAAAGGTTTGGAAAATTCAGTCATTAATTACTCATCCTCATGTCGTTCCAAACCCATAAGACCATTGTTCATCTTTGGAACACAAATTAAGTAATTTTTGATGACATCAGAGAGCTTTCTGGTTCTCCACAGATATCAATACAGTTGGCGTTGATCCAGATCCAGAAACGTAGCAAAAACATTGGTAAAACAGTCCATGTGACATCAGTAGCTCAACTTCAGTTTTTTTTTGCACAAAGAAAACAAAAATAACATATACGCACGTTTTAACATGTTTGACATGCTGTTCTTTACGTCTAGAGGAAAGCGTGCCATACTCTCTAAAATGGTGGAAGACGTAAGTCATGGAAGAATGGATAGAGTAAATTATGTTATTTTTGTTTTCTTTGGGCAAAAAGCATTCTCCTAGCATCTCAAAAGGGAAGTTGATCCACTGGTGTCACATGGACTGTTTTACTGATGTTTTCGTTATGTTTCTGGACCTGGATCATTGCCAGTTCTGTTGCTGTCTATGGAGGGACAGATGACTCTCTGATATCATCAAAAATATCTGAATTTGTGTTCCGAAGATGAACAAATGTCTTATGGGTTTGGAACGACACGAGGGTGCGTAATTAATTACAGAATTTTCATTTTTGGGTTAACTAACCCTTTAATTGCGGCTTATGTCACTGGATATTTGATGTGTTTCCCCTTATTATTTATTTATTGTTTAATACATTTAGTTTAAAGCACAATTACTGTTTAAGACAGTCTGTCCTGTCCCAGCTCCTAAAACAGCTGGTCATGCTGAAAAATGAACAGGCCCTAACTGACATAACAATGGCGGTAACTGAACAGAGCAGTATTTTGTGTTGTGTGTTTGTGTGTGTCATTTCTCAAGTGAAAGGGAGTTGGTAATTGTGTCTTTAGGGATTTGCCATGGCTGGGCTGAATGTTGATAAATTATTTGAGGGTGCGAAGTGGCGCATAACCCCATGTGAACTCTTTTCGGTGAGGAAAAATGTCTAGCAAGGATCTGTCATACACAGAAAGAGAGAAAGAGAAATAATTGGCTCAGCAGTGCAGCTGATGTTGTTCTGTTGTATAAATGATTTGTTCTGTACAGAGTTCAGGGATGGGCTCATGGGGTTTTACAGTCATAAATGTTGTGATTAGCCCACCTGCATTGAACATGTCTAAACGCTCAGTAATCTGTCAAAAAGCAACAGCCTTTTATGATCTATACCAGACAAAAAATTACAATAATGAACACACTTAAAAACCATGCACATTTTTACAGATGGGACAGTAGTTAGCTGAAAATTTTTGCTAAATCCGGCATATTATACAGATTAGCATGACATGACTCCTCCATTTTTGCTAGACAAAAGAAAGGTCATGCCGTGGCCAAACTGGCCTTCACATGAGTTTGCCAATTGAACTTTGGAACGCAGCGACATGCACAACTTTGCTGCAGAAGCTTGGGTTTCCGGTCTGTCTCTTTCACATGTGTATGAATGGAAGTCAATAGAACAAAAAGTGCAGTGTGACCATACCTTAAAACATCTCCCGTTTGATGTGGTCATAAAGTAGCCTGTAGGCTGTATCCTGTATTAATTTAGAAGCACGAAATAAACTATGTGCATGCAATGTCATGGTCACTGAAATTTCATGAAGTCATGAAGCTACCAAAAAGACGATTAAAGCTGCCTTAAAACTGTGCAAACATGCAATATATTTTATATGAGTCACATTTAAAAACTGTCATGGAGCAGTCCAGCGCTGTCTCACTCATCTAACAAAACCTGATTTAACTTGTTAGCTCATTAAAAGAGACATTAAGACCTGAAGTGAGTCAGAAAAGGTAAAAAGAGTTGAGATTAAATAAGATTTGTGTCAGAACCACATCACATTCAGCAGCGGCAGCTCTTAAAGAAATAACTATAAAACCAAAAAATCTATAATAACCAGCTGCTGTGATATCTATTAATCAAAAGACAAAGAAAAAAGGAGAAAGCTTTAAGGATTCATCTATATTTAATTTAGAAAGCATCTAATAACTTCATAATAACAATTTCAATCTCTGTATATTTCTGCTGAAAGGTACAAGCAAATATGACATTTATAATGGGTTTATGTGAAGATTGTTTTAAGTTCACTTAAATTAGACATAATTAAGTCTAAATGTCAAAATTGATAGCTCTCAAATACAGTATACTGTAATGTTTAGTGGCTATAGTCAATGGTTAAATATTTTGGGGGGACAATTTCATAGAGACATTAGTATTTGTATTATAATGGTTTTATGTGATACCTTTGGACCTTTTATTTTGAAAAGCAGCACTATACTTTAAGCACCACTCACCAGATATTTAATTTTTGATTTGAACATGATACATGCAACAACCAAGGTAATAAAATATCTGCAGATTCATGTTCATGGGTTTCAGATATAAATGAAAGTGTATTAGCACCACTCAATTAACATTTCATGTATATTTCTTCAGTACTATTGATTGATTGTTGTTTGAAAATCTCTAAGGAGCACTTTAATCGATTGCAGATAAGCACATGGGCTCATGAACATTTTGTTGGTTGGAGCGGCTTCTTGTGAGGTGATCCTCTGGGAAAGACGGTTGCTATTTCTGTCCCATTGTTATGCTATGCCTGTCAGAGTCCTGGAAAAGCCTTCGTCAAAGGAAAGGAAAAAAGAAAAGGAATGCTCTTTTCACTCCTTTTCTCTGACCTTACTTGATCTACAACCTCATTTATCCTGTGTCTCTCTCTACCTATCCGAGTGACACTCCACATACAAATCTCTACTCTCTCCTTCAGCTTTACTTAAATGGAAAATCACTATGATAAAAAAAAATAAAAAATGGATGCAGGAAGGTGCAGGAATCGATAGACTCTCTGAGATACAAGGGATTCTTTAGATGTTCCTTCCTAATGTTAGTCATTTTCACAAATAATTCCTTAACCTTATTGGCAGTAATGGCAGTGTTAGTTTATAAATTTTCTGCCCTGCTGTGCTAAATAGAACATGGGAGTAAATTTGTATCATGATGGCATCATAGCAAAAATATAAAAGACACCCTGCACTGCTAAAGCACAGTATTGGTCTGTATATTGGCAACGGTTTTCGATGAGACACATTAGGGACAATCGCATTTTGCTCATCTCTTGAGAGCAGAGCAGTAGATTGCATAAAGTCAAATCTAGATTTGTCACAGCAGATGAATATACAGAGAGCATATACTATTGAAGGCAGTGTAAACATTTTACAACCTGTTTTACTTCAATAATTCAGGGCGAAACTGTCTAAACAATGAAAAGGATATCTAGGATGGGAGTTGATTTAATTCAGTTAAGAATGGATTATACTTTAAACAGTCAACATAGTCCAAATGTCATATATAATGTCAATTTTGGCCTGTCTAATTAACATTCATGAGCCTATCTTCTGATTGGCCTGTTTTTTCTGAGTGACACATGACCAGACCAATCAATGCCACTGTCAGACAAAAAAACAGTGACAGTTCTGGACTAAACGCAATAAAACGAGTGTACTGGATATAAACAATCATAAAAAAAATGCTTGAGTTTGCACACTTATCAGAAAAGGTTCAATAAAGGTCTTTTGTTGTTATGGGCACATCTACAGTTTTATAGCGTCTCACGACTATGTAATTTATGAAATAATTTCTGTGTGCATGTGTGTAAAACAACAAAATAAAAAATTATAGATAATCATGTGTAATTGTTTATACATTGTTGTGCTTAATTGTAGCTACAGTAGAATAATAACCCAGCTGTAAAAGTAGCTGCCTGCTGAAACTGAAATGTATACATTTTCATGACTGGATAAACACGGTGTGTTTGTCTTTACTACACACGTTAGACGTGATTTACATTCGAAGTAACAGCCCTGTCAGATCATCCATCCTTGGAGGGTGTGTGTAAGGTTTGGTTCACAGATCTGCTTTAGTCTGTTAAAGTTAACCTTTTAGACGTGTTTTAGCGGTGGGCGGTGCTCGGGTGATGACTGAAGGTGGTGACTGAGTAGATCAGACGTGATATTTTTACGGAAGTCACAGCAGGCTGTGTGCAGTTTACTGTGGATTGACTGTTTTGAATTTGGTAGTTAAATATCCTCTAGACCTCACTTATCATGAAACAAAAGCCAGAAAATTTCAGATTTGACAATATGGGACCTTTAAGTTATAATCATGTAATCACCAAAAACAAAATTGTTTCTTTCTGCTGTGATATCACTAAAGCTGACTTTAACTAAACTTCAGTCACATACTGTATGTAATTGTAATTTAAGGTATAAGTAGTAAGTGTGTGTGTATCCCACTGAGTCTGGTCACTGTTCAATATTTATTACTTTATTGCTCCACTTTCATCCTTTCTTTCTTTCCCTCTATTCTCCTTTATTTTCAGCCTTACTCCATCATCCCATGCAATCTTCCTTCTCATTTTTTAGATTTATCCTCTTGCTCTTCTGGCTGTATGAGAATGAACTTTTATAGCCTTAAAACAGAACTGTAGCCTCAACACAGGAGTGAGGATAACCTCTTGCTAAGAAATTCAGTTTCACTGTGGCATCCATTACTGTTGTTTCCATAGAAACAAATTACTCAAAAAAACATGCAAGATTTGGAGAGTTGGAATATTTAGTTTGCCTTTCTGTAATTTAAGTGCATGTACATGATCATAACAGTTTTGGTCACACCTTCTTATTCTTCATTATTACTTCTATTGTTAGTATTATATTAATGTAAGTGGATTTATGAGGACAATATCAAACCTGTATTCTGTATTCCTTTTAAAACAGCACTGAAGGCAACCCAGGCTCATTTAAAACACATGACTCATGTTTACTACATCAGAAAATGTATTACATATATATGGTGAGAATTGTGAGGTCATATTGTCTTCATTACTCTGCCTCTGTAATTTAAATGTAATGTAATTTAAATTTAAAAGTGAAGTGACTTGTGGGCAGGTTTTTTACAATAGTGCTCTCATTATAACGTCATATGTATGTGACAGTTATTAATGCATTTCTGTTTTGAGCTGCACCCACTGAAGGTAACCTGTATAGTGAAGCATTTGATTGCAGGTTTTTTAATCAGTGGCATTAAATTTATCCATCTTAGCCTAGTCTCATGAAATGCGTATAAACAGTACTGATATGCAAAAATTGACTTTGGTGTATATATGACACGCACATGTTTGCTGGGCATATGTTACACAGTTCTATGTGAAATTAGACATTTGAGTCCCCTTACATAGCCAAAATGGCATAATCATAACACCCGGAGAATATTCAGAGTCATTTGTTTCCATTGAGTAACAGTTAATTGAAGGACTTCACAACTAATATAAAATAAAATAAATAAATAATCATGGGAACCTTGAATTAAAGTGCTTTACAATCACTACCTGGTCTCATGGCATTAATGTATCTTGGTGCACTTTTTAGCAAGCCACAAAATACGTACCAATAAGTACATCAGTGCAGTTAAAATGGAACGGTTGCATCAACAAATGCCTTTTGACATCAGTTTTGTATTTGTTAACACTATCAGGTAGGTTTAGTGTTGGATTTGGTGTAGGCCATGTTTTCAACATGATAAAGCATTCATTTTAGCGACAGTCCCCAGATATTTGAATTATGAACCTGTGCAATATGTAATAAAAGCACAGCAATACTTAACAAAAATGTATCAAAATGTGTATTAACACCATTTCTCTTTGAAACTGTGACAAAATGGGCAGTAAGGTACATAAAATGGTGTTGCACAAAACGTGTACAGAGGTACATATTTTTTTATGAGACCAGGTTGCACAATCATGACTTTGTGATTTTAAGCTTTTTCTCCCTTGAAACAAAAATAATCTTTTTCTAAGTGTATTATATAAACTTCTGCATCATGGATGAGGAAACTAGTTTTTACTGTACTTTGACCAGGAACTCGCTCATACTGAAATAGCTCTGTGTCTGCCAGTGATAAGCCACTTTCACATCAGTGTTCAACATTTCAGAAGGAGGCTACAACTCTATCACCATGGGCACTATAGTGACTTGTGACAACTGGTCAGTTTCATTGCCAATCAACTCCTGGAACAGGGACATCTGCATGGTTACAGAATGACGATTGAGAGATGCCCATAAAATAGCTTGCGTCTGACAAAATAAATAGTGAATGATGTACGATTTTAAAGATCACAAGCAAACCATATTTGATTCCATTAGAAGACAGCAAGAATGCATGGCTTTACATTTGTAAATTAATTTGCACCTCTTCTTATTTACAGCCTAATTGCAAATCAAAACTATCCCCCTTTTTTGGTAGACTTGGCAACCCTGGGCCCATGACCTCATTCGAATGTGTACATGCCACAGTGAGATGGTGTGAAAACACTGAAAATGTAAAGAGCATTCATCCATTCATCTTCATCTGTTATTTTCACACTTTTCATCCTCAGGAGCATTTACATTTTGGCTTGGGGAAAATTCATATATTATTGACTGTTAAGCCATATATGTTACACACAATCAAATAGTGGAAGGATAAATCTAGTTCAGGGAGAAGAATCACCACGAGTCGTCCTCAGTCATTGTGTATATTTTAGGGAAAATTAGAGTGTTTGCTTGCATCCATGCTGGTTCACTCTCTGAGAAATATAGCCTGAGTTGTTTTTTTTTTTTTCTTCCTCACCTTTATACTGTCCAAATCCCAAACGACTGAATTCTCACATCATATTATCAGGGCAAGTCCTCTGCTTTTAGTCTACAGGTGTGAAGGGCTGGATTTGTGTGTGTCAGCTCCACTAACCTTCATTTCTAGCTGTTATTTAAAAGATGTTACAAACACTTTCCAGTCACTGCCTATCTTTGAACCCTGAGTAATAAGTTCTTGCTGCCTGGTTATTTCTACTTTAGTGATTCTGTATACAGTGTTTTGTTCTTGTCAAAAGGACAGGATTGAAGAAAGAGACAAATAAAAAAAGAAAAAGAAGCAACTTTTTTTTTCATGAAGAGCTTACATACAGTATTGCATCACATAATCTCTTTTTGACTGTTATCACTGCAGTGAATAGTTTCAGTGAACAGAAAATACTTCTCTCTTTAATTTGACCGACAATATCAGTAATTTTGACATTAACGAGACATGGCGCTGAGGTAACTGAGATGAGAACGTCAGTTAATCTAGTTTCAGACATGCTGTGGTTAGATGTTGGGGTGTTGTTAGGCAGATGCTAGGGTGTCCATGTGGTTGCTAGGTGGTTACTCATTGACTAACTCATTGACTACTCATTGACTGAGTCAAACGAGCCCACATTTCTATTATATTTTGGTGTTTTAAAAATTATTCTAAATATGATTTGAATGTATGTATAAGGGATTTTATGTGATGTGTACAAGAGCTCTCTTATTTTCTTCACCTCGGATCCCTATTAATATATTTTGCTGTGGGGGTGTTTCTAAAGAAGGCAAACAATAAAAGAAGTTAACGCAAGCTCTGATGCAACATCTCCAAAGCTCCAATCTCCGATGCGCTGGAAATGTAATCCAGTTTAACAATATACAAACACTATTTACATATGATACATGTTAATGGAGCTCCACAGTCTATAGAAATACTGATGCTTGGTTTAGCAAACAAAGTTTCCATAGTTTATTAACAATACCAGCTAAGGGCTCTCTGCTGAGTTTATTTGCTTTGCTTATACCTCTTTCTTTATTTAGCCTCACTAAATCAGCATATGGGAAGCTCCTTTCTCAGTTACAGTTACTTTGATAAAGTAGAATTTTTCTTTAAAGAACAGGCATTTATATTTTACTGTGGTTTAACACCCAGGTGGTGTAGAAATGAAATCATGTTGAGCATATCTGAATGGTCAGAGGAGAACTCAAGGCACAGGGCTGATTGCTTCTCTTTCTGCTGTCATCCACAAAGCTAACAGTGTTTTTTTTTTATTTTTTTTTTATTAAATTATACTGTATGTCTGATGCACAGAGGAGTTATCCCCACTCTTACAGCATACTCCACGCCACTGCAATGCAGCCCTGCATCCAGCTATACACAATTGCAAATGTGTTATGGGATGAAACTGGCTGCGAAACATCCAGAGCATGTGTGTTTTTACAACCAACACTCTTCATGACTCTGGGGAATAGTAACCCTCAGACTGCTGTGCTGCTGATTTCAGATAAATTGTCTTTTGTTTATTAATGACATTAACATATGCATACGAGAGAACAGCTTTGCATGCAAGAGCTGTGTATGTGCACAAGTGCACATGGCAAGATTGGGTTTCCATAGAAACACAGTGTTGTAGTTTTGATTGCATGAACCCTATTGCTTATGTTTGACAATATTAGCAACTATCACTGTTTCTATTGCTTTTACACAAGTAGATTTTCTCACCATATATTTTCTCAAGCATATTTTACCATTCCAAACAAAACTAATAACTACTAATATGTATTTATTTATTTTATTTAATCATTTATATAATGATTAAATAGAAGTGAAACATAATTGTCAGTGAAGGCTGGGAATGAAAAACTCATATTCAGGTGTGCATAATTAATAGTTCCTTTTCAGGAACTCACACTGCGTCGAAACGCTATGGGAACGCCTCCAGTGTGACCACACTCTGAAACTGCGGTTGTCATTTTTGTTTCTGAGAAAAAGAAAAAGAGAAAAAAGAGTGTAACATGTCTTCCAAAGAGTTTGTGAAATGTGTGACTCCATGTGGCCGATATCTGTCACCTAATGACACACATGAGCTGTGTGTTATGTGTTTGGGGCCACTCTCCCTGGCCACTCTGCGCTTGAGAAGGGCTCTCTGTCGCTGAGGCGGAGCAGCGGCTGCATTCGTGGGGCTCACAACTGGATCTGATGGGGGTAATATAGACGGGCGATCCCCTATCTATTTCCCAGCCACTCAGACCCAGAGGCATCTCCCTGAGGAACGAAGCGCCATCTAGAGCAGCTACTTCGCCTCGGGGAGAGCAATCTGCACGACACTCATCCTCCTCCGAGGAGCTGGATGTGGTGAGTGTGGAAAGCCAGCCGCTCCCTCAGTCCCCCCGTTATGAGGAGTTGTTCGAGATCGTAACGCGGGCTGTTGAGTGTCTCAAGTTAGACTGGCCGGAGGCTCTGCCAACAGATCCTCTGGTCAGCCGGCTTGATGAACGTTTTTTGAAACCCTGTCCTCCTCCCTCAAGCTGGAGCATTCCTTTCTTGCCGGATTTACACACCGAGGTGTGTAGATCCTGGGGCAAACCATTCTCTGCTTGCCTCTTCATTCCCGCATCTGACTACTACGGGAATGTAGCAGGTTTAGCGGATAAAGGATATAAGACGATGCCTCCAGTTGAACAGACACTCGCGAGCCATCTGTCAGCTGGGGCATCGTCTCCTTTGAAGGCTCCCTCCCTTCCCTCTAAGCTGCTGCGTGTCACTTCAGCCTTAGTGGGAAAGGGTTATGCTTCAGCGGGTCAGGCTGGTGCTTGCCTGCACACCCCCTTGCGGTGTTACAGGCGTATCAGGCTGATCTACTTAGAGATCTGAGCGAGCGTGAGCCGGTGGATGTGGAGGACATTTTAGAGTTGGGAAGGACAGCAGATCTGTCGTTGAGAGTGACTAAAGAAACCGCTCATGCTATCGGGCGGTCGATGGCGGCGCTGGTTGCAACAGAGAGACACTTGTGGCTTTCCTTATCAGATGTGAAAGCACAAGATAAAGTTTGTTTAATGGATGCACCACTAGCGCCTACGGGTCTCTTTGGTGCCATGGTGAATACTGTGGTAGAAAGGCACCAAGAGGCACATAAACACGCAGCGGTGCTGCAGAGCGTGCTTCCTCACTGCTCGTGGACCCAAAAGTCGGGTGGGCAGCCTGTGAGCAGTACTGCCACCTATCGCACCAGTCAGAAGGAGAGTGTGGCTTCCTGAGCGCCCCTGCGAAACCGGGGTGCTGGCTCGAAGCGACACTCTACCAAGCCTAGACAGGATTTAAGAGACGTGCTTGTGGCAAAGAAAGCACAGTCTAAGAAATCCTGATCTGGGCACTCAAAATCAGAGAGCAAGCCCCTGGGAAGATCAACGGGTTTTTCCGCAGCAAAACACGGCGCCCGTTGATCTTCTCTGCTCTCCCCGCACACCTCAGCAGTCTCTGGGATGCGTCTCAGTGCTGCTGGGGTGCGCGCTTCCCCCGAGGGGGATGTTTCAGCAGTCTCTGCTGCTCTTAACATCAGAGGCCAGTCTCGAGAGACTGGTTCCCTTAGTAGAATATCTGGCGGCATGGGTTTACCTACCGAATATTTCTCAATGGGTTTTAAATATTGTAAACGGAGGTTACTGCATCCTTTACACAGGAAATTCCTGAGGTTTGCTTTCGGGGGCGAAGCTTACCAATATTGGGTCCTTCCCTTCGGTCTGGCTCTCTCGACACGGACTTTTACGAAAGTGGTGGATGCAGCCTTAGCTCCGCTGTGGCTATGGGGCATTCGAGTCCTCAACTATATCGACGACTGGTTAATTCTGGCACAGTCACAGAGCGAAGTAATCGAGCATCGACAGACGATTCTAGCTCATATAAATCAGTTGGGGCTAAGACTAAACGCAAAGAAAAGTGTGCTTTCTTCAGTTCAGAGAACCACTTTCTCTCGTATCTGAGGGGTCGTCACGTGCTGATCCGTTCCGACAGCATGGCGGCAGTAGCAGTATACATCAATCACCAGGGAAGTCTGCGATCACGCCCCTTGTACAAGCTGGCGCATCAGATCCCGGTATGGTCCCGGAGCAGGCTCCTCTCGCTGAGAGCGGTCTATGTCCCGGGAAATCTGAACACGGGGGCAGACTTTCTGTCGAGGCAGAGGCTGAGGCCGGGGGAGTGGACACTCCATCCAGAAGTTGTACAGCAGATCTGGACAATCTTCTACAAAGCCGAGGTGGACTTATTTGCGACTCAGGAGAATACGCAATGTCCCCTTTGGTACTCTCTAGCTATGACGCAGATGTGGCCGAGGCTTCGTCTGTAAGCTTTCCCCCCCAATAGCTCTGCTCCCAGGGGTTCTGGGGAGAGTCTGCCAGGATGCAGTCAGTCTACTGTTAGTAGCACCATTCTGGCCGGGCCGAATATGGTTTGCGGACCTGGTTTCCCTCCTCGACGGTCGTCCGTGGAAGATCCCGATCGGGAGGGACCTTCTGTCTCAGGCGGAGGGCACAGTGTTGCACCCTCGCCCAGAAACATTGAAACTATGGGTGTGGCCTCTGAGGGGGCGCACCTCATAGCTGCTGGTCTGTCAACCGAGGTTGTTCAGACCATCTTACAGTCCAGAGCCCCTTCTCACTCCACAATCAAGGTGTATGTGGCAGCAATCACGGCTTTCCACTCCCTTGTTAATGATCGTACAGTGGGTAGAGACCCATTAGTAGTACGTTTCCTTCATGGTGTAAGGTCCTACCGGGTGTCTACCTGGGACTTGGCGGTGGTACTCGATGCTCTCTGCCGAGCTCCGTTTCAGCCGTTGAAGCACAGCTCTGACCGTCTCATCACCATGAAGACTGCGGTCTTGTTTGCGCTTGTGTCACTCAAGAGAGTGGGGGATTTACAGGCCTTATCAGTGGCCCCTTCATGTGTAGACTTTGTGCCCGGACTGGCGAAAGTCTTTCTCTTCCCGCGAGCGGGTTATGTCCCTAAGGTCCCCTGGGTACCACCACGGCCAGTAACACTTCAGGCATTTTGCCCACCTCCTTTTACTGAGGTGGACCAAGAGCGGCTATACTGTATGTGTCCGGTGCAAGCATTGGACACGTACATCCGTAGGTCTGCCCGTTGGAGGAAAGCGGACCAGTTACTGGTGTGTTATGGTCCGGCTCGTCGGGGTTTGCCAGCATCAAAGCAAACCCTGAGCAGATGGATTGTGGAGGCTATCTCCACATCTTATGAGTCCTCTGGTCTCCCCTCGCCGATGGGAGTCAAGGCTCACTCAACCAGAGGTGTGGCGGCCTCGAAGGCCTTTTTAGCAGGTGTCCTGGTTCTGGCAGCAGGTTGGTCGTCGCCTTTGACCTTTGTCAAATTTGACCTTTGTCCCAGCTACCCCGGGCTCGGTTGTCCTTCTGCCTTAGGTGTGCGGTATCCACACTAGGCAGGGACTTGGGGTCTGGGGGCATGGGTATCTTGTTCCCATAGCGTTTCGACGCAGTGTGAGTTCCTGAAAAGTAACGTCTCAGGGTTATGAATATAACCCTAGTTCCTTGAAGGAACGAGACACTGCGTCTCTTGCCACACCACCTGCGTGCATCTCTGGGCGCTTGCTTCATGCCTGAGGGCTGGAGTGCGTTCATTCGCACGTGCTCTTATACTTCCTGGGCTATGACATCATATGTGAGTGACACATCATTGGACAGTTGCACAGCAGTTTCAGAGCGTGGTCACACTGGAGGCGTTCCCATAGCATTAGCAGGCATGACCGTAGACCCCCCTGATGACAAGGAGCTCCCAACATTAGACTCTGGGACAAGAACAAAGATTTTATCACATGACTAAGACATGAAAACATCATTATATGACCTTGATCATGCAAAACAGGTTGCGTCTCAGGTCCTGAGCCACCTCTGTACAGCAGGCCAAAACGTTTCACACTGAACGCTGCTGCCATCAAGCCAGACAGTCTTTGAAACCATTTCATAGTGAGTGAGTGGTCTAGCATGAATCAATATAAATGCATTGTTGTTCAATCCCACACAACACAAAGGTATAATCTTCCTAAAGAGACATCACACATGCTAATTTCACAGTGCTTCAGGACATGAAGAGGTATATCTGGGATATTGGTGTGTGTGTGTGTATTAAATGTATAAATGGTATATTGTATTGTAATGTAACTAAAATTCACCTTCAAGGAAACTTGAGTTGCGTCTGAGTCTTATGAACAGGCAAATTAACAGATCATACAGCACACAGCAATTTTCTGTAATTGTAAAATGCTCTTTTGAAATTTTTCTAATGTTTAAAAAAAGTGCTTTGAAAGGATTTTTGGTCCCACTTTAAATTAAGTGTCCCTAAATCAGAGCTCTAAACCGGTTCAAGGAACGTAAATGAAAAAAGAAAACAAATGACATTTAACAGGAACAAAAACGAAAAGCAAAATCAATTTTAATCGTTCAGAAACGGAAACAGAAATTCCAAATTAACCGGTTAATAACGGTATTTGTATTGTTCTCTTTATTATATCAATTTGTCAGACCAAACACATGAATTGAAATTGTGTGCGCAAATGTGACGGTGACATATACAACGTGAAATGCCTTCGAAGCAGACGTCATGAGCCGTTTCTGATGCGACAAGCTTAAGGTTACCAAGCACCTGGCTTGTGTTGTTGTTTTAAAATGTTACAATGCATTACGTTTTCTTTTACTTTTATGCATTAAATGTAAAATCATAACTACCTGGGGTTCTGTTTTGTTTGAGTGAAAATAGCCTATAATAGGCTATTATGCAAATTAGGTAAGGAATAAGTCAACAGGTTTTTATCGCAGATTAAACCAAGCGGTCAGGATGTTAAGTGGATGGTCTTGAAGGGGCTTATTTCACTATAGTATTATCAAACAAGAAATTTGTTTTTAAAAAATTATTAGCGCATTTGTATATATTGCGCCATGTAATAAAATAACGTTCATTAACCGATATTTTTTCTAGAAAACCATTTTCGGAACGTATTGTTTAACGAGGAACGCAAGAACAGAAACGTTATAATATCGATTCTGCTCAGAGTGAACCGAATGGATTTTTTCGTTTTTAAGCCCTGTCCCTAATACATGTGTACTTCCATAATAACTAGATGTGTGTGTAGTATGTAACCACAGTGTAAGTACACAACCCTCAGAATGGCGTGTGTAAGTACATGTGTCACAGGACATTGGTAACAACACTTTTTGGTAATGAAAGTACAAATGTGTAACAAGACTAACAGCACTTTTTGGTAAATAAAGTGTTACACTTTATATTAAATAGACAATTGCTATGGATTTAGCATGTAGTTACTCTGTTGTTACACAGCAGCGGGCAGTAAGTTAGGCTTTACATATAAACTGTGGTTGGTGTCCAGAATGTTACACTTTATATTAAGTGTGCAGTTCCTGAGGAGTTACCATGTTTATACACTGGTATTACAGAGATGCACCAACTCCTCCCACTTTACATATCCCTAAACCTACCCAACTACACCCCCCATCACCCCCTGTTCCAGTTACTCTTATACATACTGCTGTTACAACATGTAGCTATGCAATTCCTGTTACATGACTACTTAGTGAAGTGAAAAAAGTGTTGTTACCAATGTCCTGTTAAACATTTGTACTTACCCACACCATTCTGAAGGTTGATACATGTGTGTAGTTACAGAAATATTACAGCTGTAGATACTATGTAGCAATGTGTACTTACACTGTGGTTACATACTACATACACATTAGGGACAATTAATATAAAGTGGGACCGGATTTTTGATGAGCTCAGGTTTTTCTTGTCCGAAAGTCATTTTGTGTTTGAAAATCAGAAGACTACAATACTTAGCCCATAAGTGAGCTGGCTGAAGGCAGCCTGGGCCATGCTGATAACATGGGCTTTTTGCTTCTGTTCTTGTGAGTTTTATTGCTTCTCTTTTTCTGTATTACCTTCTGCATTGAGGACATTTGCTTTTCATCACCCGCATTGTACATTTTTTATTGAGGTTGGAAATAAGCAAGCTCAAACTAGATTCTCTTCACTGGAATGACACAAATGTTGATCTCATTTTATGTGACCCTTGTTTTATTGGTCAAATCAGGATATATCAGTAATATAACAAGTTAAATAAATCTCTTCTTTCGGTATTACTTATTTTTAGACTCCAGACAAGATCATACAGTATATAAAACAACAAATCCAGGTCCAGCAGCAAAATTGAGCTAATCTGATTTTCTTAATCTGTTTCTATTTGTTCTAGCTTGATAAGGTAAAGATGGTGACTGAATGTTTAAACTTGCTAGATAGTGAGGCTAGCAAGATTTACATTCATAGCTTGTTACCCTGTCAGTTATGACTGAGAGGTTTTGTAATTGTTTTGCTTTCTCCTCTGTACTGTTATTGAACAGTATTCAATACATTTTAAACTACTTTGTAGCAAATTAGCTCAAATAAAGAATCAAATCAGAATCATTGGGAATTTTAACAGAATCACTGTTTTATGGCTGGTCATGGAGTCAGTCTGTGATTCACTGAAGGAGCTGTAAAACATCAACTCTGTGCCGGATATTAAAATCCAGATTAAAGTGTAACACTATTAATACACACAGTAACAATATTAGCAGTTTAAGACATTAACTTGTAAGCACAAAACACAAGATACTTCTCTTTTCAATTAAGACACATAAACTAAACTAACACACACACACATTAACACATTCGTACGAGTTTCAGGAAGAGAGAAAGTGAGGAAAGAGTGAGTTTAAGAGAATGAAAATGTGAAATCCCAATTCTACAGCAATAGGTGCTTTTGCATCGACTTGAACAACTATCAAACAAAAGATTAACTCTTGCATTGAGTTTGTCAGTGAGGTTAACATTTATATCATTTTCACCAGTTCAGCTTGAATCTGGAGGTTTGTACTAGGGTTACCTTTGTGCTACGGGATTCCTTCTGTGGTCCTTGCTGCAGAAAGGGGTTTCCCGAGGTTGCTGATTGGCTGGAAGTCAGTTGTCGTGGATGTCTTGAAAGGCAGATGATTGGGCGGATGCTGAAGGAGAAGCGAGTCGCGGTCTGTTTGATGTTTGATGGGGTGCAGTCAGAGACTTTGAGACACGGCAGGCAAAACTTAACATGGACAAACTCTCACGGACAGAAAAGAAAGTAAAGAAATAAAGTAGCGAGACTAGATAGACTAGATAGCCGCTGGAACGGCTCTTAAAGAACGCAAAATGATGAATCATGTCTTGAGCTTTTAAACTCCTCTTTGGGCATATCCCAAAATCGTGTTTTAACCAATAGATATCATTCCAGGTCAGGGTGTGATGAAATTTCTCCTCCCAAAATGTTACCTTATCAGTCACATGGTCCAAATTTTCCCGCTCTTGCAGAATACCATTTTGGACATGATTTCTATAACATGAATATGATACATTTGACTAAGAATTGGTGGGAAGAAACATTTATCTTACTAAACATGGATATTAAACTATAAGCCATTCATAGTTATTCAAAATACATATACAGTACAATGAGGGATTAACACGTGACAGCTCAAGATGTGGGTTACATATAATAACAGTGATTTAAGTCCAGTTTGGTGCATTTTTAGCCTGTATAGGCATGAAAAAGCAGTTTTGTGCCAGTTCTGTGAACGCGAGGGCAGTTTTTGTGAAGACCAGAGTTTAAAGGTCTCATCAGGAATTTCAGTCTGGTCCTGAGTTGGGGGATGGAGACCCTCCTTCCAGAGTTGGGGTTCTCAATATGTATTCTTTTGTGTTAATGTTGCAAGCTGTCCTATGACAATGTCTGTTGGATCTGCTTGCATCAGGCAGGCAACAGGGTATCATGGGCTTCATGTTGTCTTGAGGCTTCTTCGTGGAATTTGGCTCCTCGTGTTTCAATGTTCTGATCAAATCTTAAGTGTCTGATTCACTCTGATGCACTACAGCTTTTAACAATACAGATTGTGTCAAAGCACTGAACGGTATCAAATTGGAGAACAGAGTGTCAGTAATGTATAATGACAAGATTCAACACTCAATTTTCAGTTAAAGGCATTTCATTATTGAATGCATAGGCTTAATTGTCTAGATCAGCTCATTCTAAATAGGATTTTTGAAGTAAAATCAACGATAATAGGTGCTTTGGTTTCTCTAACAAATCACAAACATGCAAAACTAAATTGGAAACACTTAATTGTACGTGAGAAATCTACATAAAAAATGATGTGTGGTAGGTACGTCTGAACTATGTACGCCGCAATTTATGACGCCTGATACATACATCATCGCATTCATGACATCTGATACATATGGCATCTTCTATGTACCTCATACACATGTTGCTTCGGTCGCCTTAAAACACATTTAAAAGTTTACATTAGTAGATGCTATTTGCTATAGACTATTAATTTTACAGTAATTAGATAACTAACAATTGGCAACAGTGCATAATAATTCTAAATTTATTCAATTTATTATGAGTGTGCGTGTGTCTTTGTGTGTATTGGCTGTGTTACGTCCTACTTAGAAGTCTAGAGGAATTGAGGAGGCATAACAAAGAGAAATTAAATTTAAATTATAAATTTAAAAGTGAACACACTTCAATCCTCATCTCTGGAGTAAAGACTCCCAATATAATTAATAAGTAGGGCTAGGAGATTACAAAAAAAATAAATAAATAAATAAATAAATCTTGTGAAGATCATGTGAAGATACTGTGTTGCACTGTACTAATGAAGAATTATGAAATTTAATGATAGTAATAAAGATGTACGGTATGAGTGATTTCTCAATTGTGTTAGCTTGATTAATCTTTGATCGCTTTATTCATTACTCCATCTGTCCCTTTTCATGTATTTTCTCCGATAGGCATGACTTGTCAAGCGCGAACGTCGTACACAGAGGACGAGGTGCTGTGGGGCCACAGATTCTTCCCGGTCATATCTCTGGAGGAGGGCTTTTTTAAAGTGGATTATTCACAGTTCCATGCTACGTTTGAGGTTCCCACACCTCCCTACAGTGCGAAGGAGCAGGACGAGGCCTTACTCATGTCCTCTCCACTCATGGCCCCGTCTCTGTGCAACAGCGGAGAGAAGAACAACTCCATGGACTGCCTGGAACTGCTGGAGGATCCAGAGAGCACGACCAAATTACCAACCAAGGTGCAGAAGATGACAGGTAGAGACGGGCTGCCCAGGAAGCTCCTGAGAATGAGCTCCACCACATCAGAAATGACATACAGCCTTGGCGAACTGCCAATGAAGCTCCAACGCATCAGTTCTGTGCCTGGGATCTCAGAGGAAAAGCATGTTTCCAAGACAACTAAAATTGCCACAGAGGCCATCAGCAAATCGGTTGCGGACTTGCCACCGAAACTGCAAAGACTGGCTGGAGGAGGTGGCCGCATGGACGGACATCTCCCCCCCAAACTCAGAAAGATGAACTCTGATCGTTTCACATAGAAGAACTTGTGTTTTTTTAGCTGCTGCCAAAAAGGCCCTCATATAATCTGAGATGTTAAGCATGTATATATAGAGAGATTTAAACCATATATGCAGTACCAATGAAGTAGATTAACGTAATTCAAAACGTCTGTTCCTGTGGTGGCTTCACATGCAGTGAACAGACTCTTTCAGGTTGTTGTTACTACGAGGACAATCTGGTACGGATGACACCCTCAAGTGCATGTTAAAATATCTCTCTCCCTCTGATGGCATGACAAGCTGTACATATTTATTTGCCAAGGAAATGTTAGCAAATATTCATTTTTCTAAGCCATATGGCAATGTAGCGGACAGTTCCTCCTACGTGGCTATTTAGGAGTTATTCAAGTCACACTGTTGCTTTGTTTGCCATACTACCTGTTAACTGAGCTTATGTTACAATGCATGTTTAACTTAACAAAGGTGATAAATAGATGTTCAGACTTACACTAATTCCTTGTTTCAGTGTTCAAAAAGGCTTTATTTGGATTTTTACCATGCATGGTTGCTAACTGATAGACCAGTAATGCCAATAATCCTCTTACAGCATTAAAAAAAAAAAAAAAACATAATTAGTTAAGTAATTATTTAGAATAGTAAAGATGTTGAACACAGAACAAATATTATTGAGAATTATCAATTATACTTGACTTTGGTAAGCTTTTTATGGCTTTAATATATTTAAAGAGAGGGGGGTATAAATAAATCAGTTAGGAAAAGCTGGTATATGTCAATTTCTTTTAGTTCACCCAAACATATAGCATTTTTTTCTCCAATCTCCCTAAAATGCTGTCTGGCTTTATTTTGTTGAATAAGAAGATGCTTTGCAAAAAGCTGATGATGTACTTTTTAAAAGAATGGATGCAGAAATAAAAATATACAAACAAACAATGGTGTAAACACCTTTCCAATATGTTTTAACAACAAGTACAGCAGCAATTATTTGTTGCATTGTAGAATTAATAAAATTAATACATGCTTTAGAAGTATTTCTCATGCAGTTAACATACTAACAGAAAAATACTTCTTAAAGCATTTACTGTAACAGAGCAATAACTGAATGCCACAAAAAATGTATCTAAAAATTTAGCAAACTGACCTATGATTTTAACACAAATTTCTTCATACATCTTCAAACTTGGAACGTCAAGTAATACGCATTTCACTAAAGGTAAAGTGTGTTGTTTTTATTTATTTTTTGTTAAAACACTGTCCCCTATCCTATCCCTGCTTCATATGCATAAACCATTTTAGTTGGATTACTCCAAAAATAGTAAAACACTGTAGTTCTGTAGTATAGGGTGCCAGCTGCAACCTAACAACTGTAAAAAACATTAAATGTAATTTTCATATCAATAGCACTCAATTATATTTTGTGATAACATTTCACTCTGAGGTGCATAAGTGACACACTTCACCTTGAATAACATACATTTCAATGCCTTTTTCACTATAGTTTCTAAAGCAGATTACTTGAGAGGGACTTTGAAAAATGTCTTTGATGTGCTTTCAGGACATTAGGACTCAGTGTAATCCACTCTATTCGCATTATTAAATTATTATTCAGGTGAAGAATCGAGAAATCAAATATCTGATTCTGCCTCTTCAACCCTTTAATAACCCTGGACTTAAGTGCACCTTCTGCCTTATTGAAAAGGATTTAAAGGAAGGTTAATTTTATTCCTCCATCACCAGCGCCGCCGCCATTTCTTTCAGAATTTGAATGTAATGTCGGGCGTCTATGCAGTCAGTGAAGTAGAACCGAGCATTAGAGGCCTTGATTGGCTGATCCTTTAAAGTGTTTCGGTAGTGTCTGAATCCTGTTAATGCACCCTCACTGAGCACCTCTCTCCCAAGAGATATTTTTTTGCCTGAATTGCCATGGCGATCCCTCCACTTCATCCATTAGCCACAGCATCATTAAAAAAAAGAGCTGTCACTTGAGTGTTTTACACCTGCACCCTTATAGATCACCGCTGCTGTATAAGATGAACAGATGACAGGTGGATTGAGATTCACTCTAGCCAGAAGCAGTGGCACTAAATAGTCTAATGACTAAATAGTCACTCTGGCAGGCCGGGCCCTCGCTATCATCCACTCAATCACTTCTTTCTATTGCTGGCTTTGTTATTTAAGTCCTTTTGACTCTACGTAGCAGGCCTGTGGTCATTATCAATGAAGAAAAGAATGAGGAGTGAGGCTGAAACCAATACCCAATTAAATGTTGTCTATAAAACCAGTCAACCAATCTTTAATGAACAGCTTGTTAATTAGTTCTATTGATTTCAGAGCTGGGTCATTCTCAGGAAACATTGCTATTAGTGGCTGGTAATTTCAGCAAGGAGGCCTGCATATGATATTGGGAATATTGTTTGAATTGTAAATTGCTCATACCCCCCATTAACATATAAAAAATAATTCATTATTATTATATTTTACATTCTATCATTATCAAATAATACTATATTTCAGGACCAGCTGGATTGTTGTCGACCACGTTTGTAATGTCTATTGAGAGATGGCTAATTTTCCTTATCCACTTAGACCTTTAATCACTGTGATCCTGGAGTTTTAGAGGGGAAATGTTTAACTCTGTTCATATATTACATAAAAAAAGGCAATATACAGTGCCAGACATTTTCTGTTACATTGAGAGTAACTTTGATATTGAGTAACTTCTGTAGATATTGTTCGTTCTTATTTCATGTTAACTAATGATGTTAACTAATGTTAACTAATAAACCTTAAGGTAAAGTGTTACCAAAGAAATAATCAATTTAAAAAGTTTAGTGCGAGAGGTGATTTTGCTTTACTGTGGACTGGTATGGATGGAAACATCCTCAATACACACTATGGCTAAATATGTAAATACTTGCTAGCAGATGCCTATAGCCCAAATAGTTAGTTTCTAATTTGTTTGTTGAATGAGGCAATGTATTGGGGGATTTCTGTACAATTTACTGAAACATGAACTATAAACTATATAAATGGGCTAACTTGTCATATAAGTGACAAACATCATTTATTTGCATGTTAATTATCTATATACAGTACTTGTATAGATTCCTCAGTTCATATTTGGAAGCACAAATTGAAATCCAACAATTCACAGGCATGTTACGTCAACATTTGAAAAGCAATACAAATTTAAACGGTATTTTAACATATAGCTGGCACAGCATTTTTGAAACCTTTACTTCGATTTTTTTTCTTCATATGAGGAAATGTCTACCATCAGAAACGCAATAAAGTGTCTTTTAAGTGTCTTTTTATTTGAATGACCCATTTGGAATCTGCTGAATTAGGTAGAAGTGTGCAAAAATGCAATATCGAGACAAACACTGCCTCAAGAGTAGTCTTTCCCTCTAAACGTGTTTTGCTTTTACATCTCTTATCAAGCAGGATTTCTCTTATTAAGCGCCAGTGAAAGCACTGAAAGTAGTTTCCATTCACAAAAGATTGAACAGAAAACTGAATCACTCACTCCAATAGAAGCACATGTGTTTGGCTCAAGACTCAACATAGGAAACAGGCGGCTATTTGGCATTTTCCCTAAAGCTTCTTAAGTTATTGTATCTTGCTGTCCTTTGGCATGATTTCCTCTGCATAAAAAAGGAACCATAATTAACTTCCATAACAAAGAATTGTCCTGTTTGTTTACTGTTTGTTATGCATTACCATTCAATATCCAATGCTACTGTGACAGCTTTCAAATGGATAAATATGATGATTTAACAAAATTATTATACACTTTCAGAAAAAAGGTACACTGGTGTGGTACCCTTTCAAAATGTACTATGCAATACCTAATACGCAAACTTTTAAACTAATGATTTTGTACCAATATTCAATGTTGTACCTAAAGTATATATACTTTTTCAAATCAACAGAGAAAACTGAAAGCTGAAGATCAAATATAAACTTTGTGTGTGCAATCTAGATGTTTTCAGTAAATGGCACTTTTAAATGTTTAATATAAAGTAATCAAATCATTTATGGGTGACTGAGAGCTCATTAGATAATTACCAATCATTAGTCATTCCTTAATCTTCTCTTCTAATGTTCTTTTCAGTACATTCTATCCACACTTCCGCCTTTCCTTACATCTCCCTTTCATCCTTCTCTTCATCTCTCTCTTCTCCTCATCCTGTCCCTTGTGAGAGCACCTCTATTTGCTGACGTACAAGTGATTAGTCTGAGTTAGGCTGCGGAGACGTGGGGGAATATTTGATTCACAGCAGCTGCCCTCTTTACTGTGGTGTGTACAGATGGGGGTGCACCTGCGTCCCTTCGCTTTTTCACACACACACACACACACACACACGTGTAGACACTACACGTAAGCGTATGCACAAACACATTTAACTCAAGTACACACAAATATTTCATAAAAAAAAACAAAAGCTTACAAATCTTATTTATATTTATCACATCATGTTGAATATTTCCCTGTTCATGCATTTACGTAATCCTGTGTTCCCTTTCACCGGTTCACTCAATATTTTGTCAAGCTGCACTTAAATAGACTTGTTAATAATAACTTAAATAGACTTGTTAATAATTTGAAAATTCTTGCTCATGCTCCATAATACCTTCGGAGAATAGGGGAACCCCCTCCCACAACAACCCCCCTTCCCTTGAACACGATGTTACAGAGGAGCTCCTCTGTTGAGTCAAGAGGCCGAGGAAATATGATCACAACAACAACAACAACATTATGATTACATCAGGGTATGCATGTTGAACCATTCAAGCAGCATGTAAGACCATATAGACAGTTTCAACTGCAAAAACAAACAAATGTTACTGCACTTTTCTGGCCCAAACTGAACTTCCACTAATTCAGCAGTTGTGAATTGACTTCAGACACAGCTCTACAGAAGACAGTGGTGAGTATCCAGCTCATTTCAGTTCAACTTTTGTTCTCATCTGACAGTGTACATGCAGTCAAAATGATAATAAATACTGAATACTGATTTACTTATAAACCCTAAATGAGAAAGCAAAAGGTAACAGTTAAGGAACCAAAAGTGAAAAAACAGGTTCAGTTGAAGGCCATATCTTAAGAAACGCAGTGAAAATGATAATTCCAGGCTGTGTCAATCAACACCCACCGTTACATTTTGTGGACTGATATTATTCAAAATCCTGAATTTAGCTCCTTCTGCTTACTTGCAGGTAAAACTGCCACCGATTAATCATAATAAACTGAAGTGTGTGGCTGTCTGCAGGGATACCGTGGCGCACAATGTTCCTATTATTATTACAGGTTAATGATTATTATTAATTCCATAGATAAATATTGTCAAATAATGCGTTTGTATTGTGGCTTGTCTACAATTATATCATAAATGATGTCACACATAACACTTCATTCACCTGTGTGTCTCAAAAACATTTAAGGTTTAAGGGGATAAAAATGAACTACAGCTGCTTCAGCCCAGCTCTAGTGACGCCTCTCATAGCATTTTGATTCTGTAATCAGTTATATGCAGACATGCAGAAATACACCTATATATATATATATATATATTAGGGATGCAACGGTTTTCGGTAATTCGGTTCGGTACACCCACGTGAACCGCAATACTTCGGTATAATATTTCAGGCTTTAAACTTTCACTTTAATTAAAATGGCGTTTTCTGTGTATTAAGCGCATAGACAATCAGGCGATG
>JAUCMS010000153.1:570225-581276 GCA_032357445.1 Enteromius radiatus | reverse complement strand
GTTCTCCTCTGGCCGGACGCCCAGCACCTAATTTCCAGTTCAATTTTAACACGTTAGACTGTGTAAGGACTTATAGTTTATGTGTCATATTTATAGTGTTTTGTCATATTGCTGTTACTCTACATTATTTTCCTATTGAACAGTTTATACAAAGTACTATATAAATAAAGGTGGCATCTGTGGTTTTAACTGCAGTTTCCAAAAGAAAAAAAAAACAAAACAAAACAAAACAACAACAACAAAAAAACACTAGAGGGAGTAAAACTTTGACTTCTCACAAATTTACAGAGTTTAAATTTAAGGAAGTTAAAATGGCATAGTTTCATCAACAAATGCATCAGTTTTGGAGCCCGTCCTCCTATAAAAAACAACTCTATAGGTTATTTGTGCAAGTACCTTATTATGACCTATATTTACGTATTAAATGTACACACCCTCTGGCGGGCATAAAAGCAATAACTGTGTCATATTGCGTCTGTTGTCATGAAAGGATTATCAATCAAAATGCATGTTTTGTTTAAGTGTGCAGAGTTTTTACACCGATCTCACGGTGATTAAAACATTTTTACCAGGTTTAATTTGTACGAATGACCATACTAACTCACCCTTAAACCTACCCATTACAAAGATTTTTGGGTTTTACGAGCCCATGCATTTTCTGAGTTTGAACCCATGATCATGCCTCGTCTTATAATGCATCTCTCTACAAACTAAGCTACACCAACCCTGAATCACATGGCAGATAACAGCTGCAAAATACCCTACGTGGGACTTTTATTTTTAAGAAATAAAAGACACTCATCTTTGCTTTATGACTGTAACACTGTGCAGTGTTGGTAGGGAACAGTGAGTTTGATCACTTGACTCTTGTTTGACAGTGTCAGGCACTTAAACAGAGTGAAAACACCTGAAAGATATTCCCTTGAGATTCCTTGTACTGCTGTAAACCAGTGCTGGGACTGTCAGGTCCAATCGCTAGTTAAACTGATGAGGGGAAACACTAACCCATTTACTGTGTCAATCCCAGTCACTCTAATGTGACACTAACACAGAGATGAATTGATTTTCCTTCATCATCATGCAGTGTGTGTGTGTGTGTGTGTCACGCGCATGGGCTTGCACATGAACCATGTGTGTAATGCTTTTTGTTCAAAGCAGTGGAGGTGTTGCCTTGGTCAGACATGCTAAAATATTCATCATGGCATAAGCATGAGCCTGATTCTTTTCAACACTTTGAGCTACTGAAGCAAAACTTGGAATTCCGTTATCACCAACCTGACTTGAGAGTTCTTGAGCAGTTTGTGAACAGCACTAATGTTTATTGCTTGTGACTCTTTCTTGGTTCTGTTATGTTTGAGCATTGGTAGGCAACAGACAGCGGGTCCAAATGCAGTTAAAGATCTTTTAATAATAATCCACAGTGATAAGTCCAAAATACACAAGAGAATCAAGAAAGAGTCACAAGAAACACTTGAGGTAACACTTAAAACAACTCACCCTGACAATAGTAAACCAGGGCTTATTAAACATGAACAAGTGACCAAACAGGAAATGAAACAGAAAACACATTGTTGTGGGAAATGAAGTCCATGACTAGATCAACAGACAGAAACACAAGACAACACCAGAAACAGAGCGATGCCCCCCAGTGGCAGTTTTTACTAAGCTTTTTGACCTGGGATCATTTCAGTTGTACTCCTGTCTATGGAGGGTCAGATAGCTCTCATATTTCAACAAAAATATCCTAATTTGTGTTCGGAAGATAAACATACGTCCTACAAGTTTGGAACGACTTGAAGGTGAGTAATTAATGACAGAATTTTCATTTTGGGGTGAACTAACCCTTTAACTATTTGCATGCGTATTATTGGCATATTAGTTCATTATTACAGCCTGGTTTCATAAAAATATGTACCTCTGTCCACTTTTTGTGCAACATTGTTTTTACGTGCCTTACTGGACGTTTCATTGCAGTTTCATGTCCACTAAGTGGTGCTTAAACACAAGTTCAATACGTAAAGCCCAGCACATTTTCATTACATTGATATACTGTAGGTATGCACTGTGATGGTTCAGAATTGAAATATCCATGGACTGTTGCTAAAAGTTAATGCTCTATCTTGTTGGTAATATGCACTTCACCAAATCCAACCCTAAACCTACCCGATAGTGTTAACAAATGCAAAAAGTTAAAATAAAATAAACTTAAAGTAATGTGTCACCACAAAGTTCTGATATACTGTAGCAAACTATTCTTGAGTAAAGCATTAAATAATTATTTGAATTCAAAAATATGTTGTGTTATTGTAAATGTTTTCTGCTTATACCAGTCAATTACTACACAATTGCAACCCTTATGAATTTTCTTTTTTACGTTTTACTGTTACAAAAGTTATTGTTTCTATTGCAAAAGCATAAATGATCCTGTCACACAGTGGAATCTATGCTCTTTCTTTGCAAATTTATAAAAATCTTTTTTTTTTTTTTTTTTAAATAAAACCACTATGAGCAAACATGACTAATATTCATCACAGTCAGAGCTCAATTCAGTGTACTTAATTTCTTAATAATTAGCAGCCTACTTCATTTTGTTAAGATATTAGTAGATATTAGAGCCTTCAGTTTTTAGACATCTGTCACACATACCTACGTTTATTCTTTTCATGGTGTCTGATCCTAGCACAGTGAGTGCAGCGTGTGTCATTTATTGTTTAAAAGAATAGAAAGGCCCCCGGACAGAGTTTCTTTAAAGGATGTAAAACTGAAAGCAGCAGCCTGTAGGGATGAGCACCAATGCCGTTCAATTTCTTTCTTTCTTCCTTCCCTCCTTCCTTCTTTTCTGTCAGTTTTAATCTCAGTTAATGCAGTAGCATTAAGCAGTTTGAACAGATAAATGTAGATACTAAATAATGTACTAAATAATAGAAAAACGACGACAACAACAACAACAACAACAAAACAAAGCTACGAGATACAAAAACACATATTAATGAATAGTAGCATTTAACTAAATAAAGTACTGGGAAATATATAAATATTTAGCAACATTACATTAGTATTCTTGAAAAGCCACATTGTTTTATAACAGTTGAGTTACAGTCATATTAGTAGTGTCGCTACTTTTACTGTCAACAATTTCTTTCTTTTTCTTTCTTTCTTTCTTTCTTTCTTTCTTTCTTTGTGAGGTGCTAACCCTGCATTTAAAGCAGAATGGCAGTCAAAAGCCCACTGAATGACTCAAGAGAAGCATCAGCCAGTGAGAGATAATGTGAGAGCTCACTAATGGGCACCCGACAGCACGCAGGCTCATTTTTCACATTGTGTCATATGTAAGGTTGGATTACAAGTAATGGCGGCCGCCAGCCCAGATCTCCCATGCCATTATAGCTCTGGAATGTCTGCATTTATTTGTGTTGACTGGTCCAGTCAGCGGGTTGACAGTCTCACAGGCCTCAGATCAGTCACGGCAATGATGTTGCTGTGGGTTTGACAGGTCCCACGTACTTCTCTATTCTCGCTGGCAAGTTAGCCTGCAGAGCTAACGCGGCATCATATCAAAGGCAGCCATCTGACATGATTGTGGATCTAGCACCTTGTGGATGTGGCCCAGTCTGTCCTTTATAATCGTCTGACAGACATAAGCTGAGAAATAAGAGGGTTTTGGGGGTTTCATGAATTAGAAATTAGTGTCAGTCAAAGCTAAGTGGCTGCTTTTTTTTTTTTTTTTTTTTTTTCTTGCAGTGAGGGATGTTGTAGACTGACATGGCTTAAAATGTAAAGTCACATTTATGAGTGGGAATGATGTTTTAATTTTGGCCAGGTGGCGCACATATTTAATATTGCGGGTTCACTCTCTCAGACGTATGTATAAGGAGCGACGATACTTGATCTGGTTGCTTATGGGTTATTTTTAATCATATGTTCTTGCTTAAGACTTGAATTGTAATTCTGAATTGTGCTTAAGAAATTTTGTTGGTGAATCTACTGTGGAACTGGAGTTTACAGTTTAAGTAATATGCTAATTACAACAAATAAACCTTAAAACCATACAACTAAATACTATCATTTTGCTTTGCATGCTTACAATGAAGATGTGTTCTTTCTATGACGAAAATAGACTGATGGTCACAAGCGCAATAGAGATGTCTTTATATGTTTGCGCATGTTGTATATGTGCGTGTACATGTTTAAAAGTGTGTGTGTGGCAGGACTTTAAAAGCAGGAGGTAGAATAGGAAAACACACACATTTCCTTATTAGGTGTTAAAGTCAAAGCCAGCATCCAGGACCCCCTGGCAGGCAGAGCCTCTTAGATTAAGACATATATTGGATCCATGATAGAGGGCAGAAAGTTCATTTTTGAAAATAAAACAGAATATTATTCATATTCCTTTTAAAATTCAGATTGCCAGCTGACCTCTGCCTTGACAGCAGTGTATTACATTTGCAGAGCTGCACGATCCCCTCCAGCAGGCATGCATTCTCTCTCTCTCTCTCTCTCTCTCTCTCTCCAATCCTTTCTATTTGTAATAATAAATAATTGATTTTATAATCAAGTTATTTAAATAAGATACTGAATACCGAAAGTTTGTTTTCCATCGTTTTATAACAGACTGTATGAGGACTTTTAGAGACTCTTTTACATTTTTATACATTTCTCAAGTAAATGCACTCTTAAGATAGGCTTCCCTTGTTTCTATGAAAATTTGCACTGTTCAGTTCCCTATAGTGCATACTAGATAGATGATTTTCATATATATTAAAATGGCTGCCCTCTGTGGCATGTAGAGTTGAGCAAACGTCTGAGTCCTTAGCTTTACCAGAACTTATGTTTCTCTTACATCTTATTACTCCTATGGGTTTTCAAACCCTTCAAAACACACGCACACACACACACACACACACACACACCAATAGCCTCACTTTTACCTGACTTTTTACCTAACTTATACAGCATTTCATTAACTTTGCAGGGAAGACTGGAATGTGCTGGAAAAATAAATAAAATAAAATAATAATAACAACATCAAACATGATAATCAATAAGATTCATCTGTTTAAATGAATAAATACAGTAATTTAATTAATTTTACAGTAAAAAAATGGAGAAAAGAAAGACAATGTATAGCTTCCTTTGCCACATCATAACAACATAAATGCACAGGATTGTTTTTATTTATTTCTTTATTTTTATTAAATAAATATGTTTATATACTTGATGCACATTTATATTTAAGAATAAGGTGAACACCTGAGCACATAAGTTTTCTGTTTATATGTTGCTTAGTGACTTTTTTATCAGAGCTCGTCAGTTATTGGTCGCTGCATGCATTCTTAAAACATTTCCGGAAACAAAACATTTCCTTTTGTTTTCCACAAAAGAAGTAAAGTCATACAGGGTTGGAATGACATAAGGGTGAATAATAACATCATTAAAATTTTGGGGAGAACTATTCCCTCCAAACACTGCCAGAAAATCATAGCAGCACAAGAAATATCCCCTCAGAAAATGACAACGGACATCTATTTATGTGTATCTAATGCTTAGCTCAAGGTACTTAGCATCATGTTAAAGTGTCAGGTGATGTTAATCCATGCAATAGACTAATTAAAGAAAAAAAAAAAAAGACAAAAAGACAAAAAGAAGACAAATGCTGGCACACACTGCAATTCTTTTGGAATATTTTCTTAATAGTAAGACACGCACACACATGTGCACACACACACACACACAAACACAGTAATAATCCTTTTCTCTGTCCTTCCCAGCAAATCTGTGAGCCTTAATTGGTCTGTGCTTCTCCAACATGTTTGTAATGAAGTACGCTGCCCATGGCTCTCTGTGTGTCGGCTGGCAGTGCCCAATTTACAGAAGTGGGATGGTGTGATAAGCGGTGGAGAAGCGACGGTGTGCAGGCGAGGGCCATGAATCACAGCATGCCAGCCTTGAGCCGGGTATAATTGAGTCCAACATCTCCCAGCTCTTTCACCATAATTAATGATAATCTGTAACAGAGGAATCTCAGATTCCAGTTCACAGAGCTATTTAATTAGGCTCCTGTAATGAAAGTACAGCCACTACACAGAAGAATATGGCTGCCGCACTGTGCTATGATTAATGGATTGCGCTGGAGAACACAAAAAGTGCTGCACGCTTAACTCCACCAGATACCTCTCTCTCTCTCTCTCTCTCTCTGACTCCACACAGTCATTTACCAAAACATTAATTCGCCCACAAGCTCTCTTCATTTCACTCTCTTTCCTTTTTAGTTTATATAGAATCTATATGAGAAACCAGAGATGGGTTGTTTTTCAGTAATTTTGCTACAGCTATTGTAATTTACTGCTAAAGGTATTATGACTTCCTACAAAGAAGAATAATCATGTGAATAATGTAAATGTTTATTAATGTACACAGATATTGTAATATTTATTTAAATTGTCACACCCTAAAAGGTGTCATTTGTTAGGTAACAATTTAAATTATAGGTATTATAATTTAGATTTACCTTTTTTTTAAATAGTAGTTAACAGTGTTCCAAAAAATGTAGATGAATATAAAATACAACATTATCTGAATTTTCTGAACATTTTACTGGTCATTTGCTGAAGAGAGAGAAAAAAAAAATAAGGGCAGGCCAGGAAAGTGTGAAGTATTATATATTATGCTAATTCTTGTTTCAATAGTCAATTGTGGAAGGTTGTTCCTGGTAAGATGATGCAGATCAAGCACTCTTAATCAGTTCTCTAATACAGCCTGTGAAACTCAGTCACCCCATCATTAGTCTAATTATATGGCTCAGAGGACCATCCAATGGGCTCGTCAGTGCAACAGACATCAGACATCTAATGATCTTTATCCCAAAATTGGACTTGTTGATATGTAGCTTGAAACTAGCGAACAATATCATGCACCGTTAGGCAGACTAATTACTTGACCAAAGCTATTTAGGCATTGTCCAACAAAAGCATAAAATGTGGTTTATTCTAAATCCTGTTAGATATACTATATACTTTTACCACTTTTACACTGCTACCTCAGTGTAGTATTGCGACTTCAGTTCCCAACAAATTCACTAATACAGCTGAACGAATCCGTAGACAGTAACACTGCCACATCTAGAAGAAAATAATGTTTTTGCCCTAATATCATTGAGTACTACAACTTTATAAGAGAGAGGAAAGTGCATGTTGCATTACAGAATGCCTCACAGGCATAAATGTGTTTGTATTTCAGTAGCGTGGCAGGTTTTGTGTTCCACGGTGAGTCTATTTCACACGGCTGCTTTCAGTCTTTGAGTTCTTAAGGGCTGCAGTGGAGCAGACTTTCAAGCACTCTTTGGAAATGCACGAATGATGGATTTGGGGCTGTGTCACAACCAAATAAGCTGTTGAGCTGTAGTAAATGGGTTTCTGTTTTCCGTAAAGTAGATGACATCGTACAGTATGTAAGTCCAGACTGTATTAAAGGCTCGTCATGCTGATGTTCAGGCAATACACACGGCGTGCGTGATTACCGCAGCCCGCAATTTCGGGGACCGAATGACAAATGTCCCCGCAGAGGAACAAAAGTTGCATGTTCTCGCCAGAATGTTCTCTTTTTTTAATATATAAATCTACAATATAAAGTGCAATCTCGCAACGTGTCGGAGCATTGTAAGGTACGAAACAGCACTGACTTTTGCTGCTTTGACAGGCTGAAAATTCTCCTCCAAAGTGAGGCGAAAATGGGAAGCACAGTGGAGCAAAGCAAGATCTATGCAAACATGCCGCGTTTCCGCAAGCCCCATAAATCTATGACAAAACTCCCGTTAAATGAGGGCAAATAAAGAGAGAGTATTCATGTGAAAGAAAAGCCTGTCGCGGGGCCCTCAGTGAGCAGAAATCTTGTTTAGTTCTTTAATTCTCCACTTTCTGACCTGAATCTGGCTGTCGCTGCACATGAAAGAAATTACAGCGGCCTCCGTCAGCTTGCCTGCCGTCCTCTTGCTCGGCAGCATTTGTCATTGCCAAAACAGGAGAGTTTAATTAAGTGTTGTGGGCAGTCTAGTGAGAAACACACTTTAAATTAAACCACTGATGCCGCCATTGGTTCTTTTACCTTCCCAGCAATCAGCGGGGGTTTAACAGCATAAATTCAGCCGCCCCTCTCTTTTTCTCTACCCTCCCTTGAGGAGGGGTTAGAGAGAGACTCGTTGCACCTATTGCGATTCATAAATGGCACATACCCCCCCCCCCCCCATAAAAAACATTACCCCTTTCTCCTCCCGTCCCCTCTCCTAACAGAGCTTTCCATGATACCACACTTATGAACGTGATAATTAATATTCCTCCCTCTGCTAAACATTTTGTTTACTGGGTGTGAGTTCCAGGCTGCTGTCATTAGGGTTCAGGCACTACGCTCTGTCGTCTGTGAGACAGAATAGATTTACATGGCAAATTATTTTCTGAAGCATTGCGTAACTGTTGGTGCAAAGGAATGAATTGATTTAATACCTCAATAATTACAGATTGTTTCAAGTTGGTAAGCGTTTTGATTCCTGTGAAGCATTTCTGTTTTCTTTTGGAGAATGCAATTTAAGACATCACTGCAGTTCTATAAAATTCATTTAGAGGTGTTTCATGCGCTGAATATGTGATGCATAGATGAAGCTGAATGGATTTTGTAATAAGCTTTCCTTTGGTTCTTGCAGAATATTCTTCAGAATACTAATTTTATTTTGTATTATATTATTGTATTATCTTCAGATCAATTAATAGGTTTCTTTGTTCTGTAAAGCACCAGCACATAACCTTAAAGAATGTTGGGTAAAAATTTAGTTTAGGGACCAGTTCATGCTATTAATCAGTTGCTTATTAGCATGCATATTACTACCGCATTGGGTGTTTATTAGCGCTTATAAAATACATATTAATGCTTTATTCTGTATATTGTAGATATCTTAAATGGTTACACTTTATTTTAGGGTCTCTTAATTAGTTGCTTATTAGCATGAATATTACTAGAATATTATTAATTTATTAGCTGTAATTAAGGACATACTAATGTGTTATTCTACATCATTCTACATCCCTAATCCTACCCAATACCTTGACTATTAATAAGCAGCAAATTAGGAATTTAATGAGAGAAAATGTGTAGTAAGTATATGTTTTCCCTATTTTAAGGTATTACCGCTTAAAGCTGACTACACATTAATTAGGTTTACAATAATTGCAGTAAAACAGTTAAAAGTGTGACTTTTTAACAACATTTGTCATGTAATGAATAAATAAATAAATAAAAATGACAATTCAAATTAAAGAAATCAATATGTTTATGGTTGTAATGGCTGTACATTACAGATAACAATTACTAAAAATGTTGTATGTTGATTTGTCTATAGTAAATAGTTCCATTGTAGCATACAATTTGAAAGTTGCAGAATGCTATCCTAAAATGTACAGCACTGGCAAAGTCTACTTCTTTCTTTACTTCATCTTCTCCGTTGCAATTTTACATTCAGGCCCTGAATTAAAGGACTTCCACAGAAGATTATAGACTGAAGTGCTGAATTTCATGTGAAAACACCCTGCGAGCTTCGAGCGGAACGGTGTGTGTTGAGAAGTATCACGTAGCCCTGCCCCCATCTGAACAGCAGCAATTAGAGCAGCACACTCACTCCCGTCTCACAGCTGAGAACAAGTCCCTCTAACCTTTTCCTCTCACTTCTGAGCGACGAAATCCCCTGTATACATCGATGGCGTAGAAACAGGGACCTGTCAAACCCACTGCCGTACTTTCATAAGGACCAATGGCACAAACACAAAGTCCAATCAAGCTTAACTCACCTGAACCTTAACCAAAGTTAGAAGAACATTCTCTCCCTTCATCAGGTGACATTTCCTTCTGCCAGCGTCTTCTCTCCCCTGCCTGCTGGGAACATCAGAGATTGGACAGCTGCGGCGGAGAGCAGGACTATTAACGAGAGTGCGGGCCGTAAACTGCATGTAGGGACTGTGTAAGCCAAGCTGCTGCTGAGATTGCTATGTAAGCTAAGAGCTGTGTTATCTTCTCCTACAATGGTGAAGAGTCTTGTTCACAGTCTATCACTCTTTGCTCTGTTCTTTCACCTCCTGTGTGGCTTGATTATTCCAACAACAGTTCAAAACCTGTAAAAATAAATATTTTGTATGCACTACTGTCAGTTATAAATAACCGTACATTTAATGTCACTTGGTCTGCAGGTACAGGTCTGACTTGTCAGGGTTTGTATCAGGTTTGTGGTCGATCCCGTGAACACAGTGTCTTAACCAGGCATGACAGAACAGTGTCACATATAATAAAAGTTACCTCTTCCATGTAAATATATTTTTGTCCAAAAAAAAGGTGTTTTGCTGTTAGCTCTATATCTATTTCCACAACATTGGCCTGCATGGTTAGCCTCTCTAAGTGAGACCTTAGTGGCCCAAAAAGCACTGCACAAACTATACGTGAAACATTAAATAAGAATTCCATTCACCTTCTCAGTGTGGACAAACTAACTGCTTGTTGCCGGAATCTTAAGTTGTTCCTCCATGCAAAAATACAGTAAAAGGTGTGCCAAAAACATGCCATGTTTGAATATACCCAAGTGCAAATTATATTATACAGCTAACATGGAGGAACATATTTTCAGTAAATATTGGATGTAGTTAATGATGATACTCAGCTCTATATTTCTTATCAGCCAACTGAAACACACCAAATTGAGAAACTGAAAGCATAACTGATATAAAAAAATTAGATGACAAGTAACTTTTACCTGTTAAATTCTGTGGTGTTTATTATCGGACCGCAGAACCCCACATGTAATAATCTTAGAACACCGTCTAACACTTGATGGCTGCTCTGTCAATTCTTCTTCATCAGCTAGGAACCTAGGTGTGCTGTTTGATAGCAATCTTTCATTTGAAAGCCATGTTTCTAGTATCTGTAAAATCTGTGTTTTTTTTTATCTCAAGAACATATCTAAATTGCGACCTATGCTCTCAACCTCAAATGCAGAAATGTTAATTCATGCGTTTATGACC
>JAUCMS010000153.1:539405-551115 GCA_032357445.1 Enteromius radiatus | reverse complement strand
GACTCCAGTCATAGTTAAGGATAGCTTTTTGTTAGTTCATAATTAGTTAATGCCTTGAATAAGCATTAGTATGTGATTAATTGAGTATTAATTTAGGCATTAGTACATGATTATTCAGGTACCCTTATTATAAAGTGTTACCATTTTATTAATATAGTGTGATTGATTTTATGGTCTCAAATTATCAAGCCTTTGGTGCCCTTTGCAGACACTGTATTACATGATGTATTTTTACAGTGTTGTTCAATGAAACCATAATTAAACCATATACTATTGCCTCGTTGTTTTATATAATACAGTTTACGCACGAAACTGCAATGTTAAGTCAGATGCGTTGTTGGTGGTGAAATCACAGACAATAAAACACATTAGTGTACTAACGTCAATCAAAAATGTTTCACAGGATTATAAACGTATTACCTGAAATTGAAGAACCGGCTTCATCTCAGGCTTTTTTATTTTTCCTTTCTCTGTGCCGGGTTTTGCTGATCTCTTTTCCCTGATAGGGCCTAGTTGTCCATCAATTATGATTATTTGTATTCAGCCGCAACTTAGGTGAGAGGTAGTGCATGCGCTGGCGCAGATGCGGGAATGTGTGTCGTGTGCTTATACTGCACTGCCTTCATCATTTTTATATATATATATATATATATATATAAAATTAACCTATATTTAGCCTACATATGACATGTACATTCATGATTAGATTTTTATGTTTGTTTATGTATAGATTTTTTAATAATATAGAATGAAGTTTTTTTTTTTTTTTCTTTTTGAGAAACTGGGATGGTGGCCCCCTAGGAGCTGGTGCCCCATGCAGACTGCATACTCTGCGTATAGGGAGCTGTGGTACTGACTATACCCCCCACCTCCCACCTGGAATACCACTTGGCCCACCCTGTGTCTCCTACCTGGAGCCGGGTGCTGGTGTAAAGAAAGTAAGTATTGTACCAATTCCTTTCTGATCTAACATAAAATGTAGTTTACCCCCCAAAAAAATAAATCTATTTTATTTTAAATCAAAATGTTAAGATTCCAAGTAAGAACTGATTAATTGTAGAGGTCTGTACAGCAGGACTTTACTACTATCTGCTTGTTTTCACAGACTGGTGCATGAGGCCCTTGCGTACAAGTACATTAATTTGTAACATCAAATTAATATTTTTTTTTTTCAAGCATGTTTACTGAACACTTTTTCCAAGTGAGCACAGAACCCAAGTGTTTACATTTATTCATAAATCTAGTTCATTGTAGTTGTTTATATTAAGCCGTACATTTTTGTTTTACCATTCAGAAAATTACACACTTCACCATTTAGTGAGTCTCAGTTTGATCTAATCTCTTTGTTTTTGAAGACATCTCAGTGATATTTTTTTCTTTCTTTCCAGTGAGAACTTTCTTTATCATTCTGCCATTCTTCTGTATTTAATATTCAGCTCTTAGATTAGTAGAGTGCAGCTTTTTAAAATGAAACTCTTTAAATCATGCTCAGAGAGGAAGCTTTGATGCATTTCTAGAGAGTGCTGCCTCTGACTTCTTGACATGTGATTAAAAACCTCATTAAATAATCAATAAATCAGTTTAGTTTCTGAGTCTGGGAGGAGAGCGCAGGCAGAGAGAGAAATGGATCATTGTGAGGATTTGTCAACTTTTGGAGGGGAAATCCAATTTTGCTGTGGGTCCCTCTGGAAGGTATTAGTGATGGGTTTTGTAAATCTGACTGCTTGTGTTTTCCAGCCCAATCTTTGATGCAGTGTTGTGCTTAATTTATTGTCCTAATGCTAACAGTAAAATGACCCAGATATACACAGTTCTACAAATTTAGCAGTACATAACATAAATCACAATCTTTAGTTCTGAGGCTACATACTTTTTTGTAAGCCCAAACCAGTTCTTATTTTTACTATTTATAATACATTAAATTATCACCCAGGCTCACTGGAAATACATTTTTGTTTATTATATGTGTGTGTGTGTGTGTGTGTGTGTGTGTGTACTGTGTATGTTTATTGTGTGTATATAAATTCACACACATATTTTGAAAGTATTTACATGCATTTAAATGTATGCATTTATAATATAATTTATATTATATGTAAATCTATTCAATATATTAACAGCAATTTTATGAAATCTATACATGCATGTGTGTGCATTTATATTTATGTAATAAATATACACATATATTAGGCTATAGAAACTAAAACTCTTAATGAGTAATCACAATTGATCTTTCGACAGGATTAATGTGTATGTGTATATATATATAATATTGTGTTATGCCAATGTAGACAATACAACTACTTAACGTTTATGTATAGTTTTAGGAATAAATACCACATTTAAAGAACCAAAAGACGTAGAAGACAACCTCATTTCCTTAATTCCTACTTAATTTGTGAATTTAAGAAACGGTAAACATTCAAATAAAAGCACAGCAGGTTGGACACGGACCGGTGATTCAGTGCAACAACAGACACTTTGTTTCTCTCCCTCTCTCTCTGTCTTTACCCCCCGTCGTCTACCAATTTAATTGTGCTGAATCTCCACTAAATGAATTTACAATTTAGACTGAAGTACTCCATGCATTACAGCCAATCAAACAAGCACTGTGGTGAAGAATCTTAATATAAGATAATTAATAATGCAGATCTCAGATAGGAAAAAACTATATTTCTACCATTCTCTCTGTCTGCCACAAACTACCTGACAATTGTTCCTTAACGATTCCCAGTAAATTCCTTAAAATGGTAATTTGTCATCTTGTCACTTCATTTGTGACCTAAAATTCCTCACTAGAGGCATCATCAGATAAATTAATCACTACCCAGGATCCATTTCTCCATTTGTCCCTTGTGCGCGCTATTATGTGCTAGCTCTCTGCCAACGCTCTTCATTTACATATATTTAATGGCTTATTCGTGGCTGCTTGTGTCTGACGGTGTGCATACAGCATGTCAGGTGAACTCTCCCCTCTTTTTCATTTCGATGAGTATGAGCACGTTTTTATAGGATCTGCTATTGTTCTCAGAAAGTGTAAAATGCACTCTGTTTTTTGTGTGTACTTTTAGGAGTGGCAAATACAGTCTTGACTTGACTCGCGTTGGCTGGTGTGACATTATCAAGGATGCTCTTTGATCTGAAATGAAACCTTTAATAAAAACAGACATCGCCTCAAGTAGTTCTTTTAGCATGATTTTAATAATAGAGCACACTGCAGATTTAAATCAATGTTAGTTATAATTATGTCCTTTTAACAGCCAGAGAATGTGAAATATATTACATTTTGACCTGCTTGATAAAAAGTAACATATGTGTAAACCTTCATGCTTTTACTTTAGCTGTGTATTGTGTTAAACTCTATTTCAAGAAAATGTCTTACTTTTTTAGATTATTCCTGAAAATAATTGTGAAAGCTGTTCATGTAAGGCATGGAGGTGGGGGTGAGGGTGTACTGTCCGTTATTTTAATAATTATACTGTCCGTAATTATTAAATATGTCATATACATTATTTTGTAAGTTGAAGTTACATTTTACTTAGAAACACATCATTTACAAAAACAATATTTTAAGAAAGATTTAACATTATTTTGACCTAAAGCATATAAACCATAGTTATTGAGATACAGTCTGTGCGACTAGCTTCTGAATTATTATTTTTTCTTGACTTGGAGATATCATACTTATTTTTTTTTTACATGCTACTTAACATGTTTTCAACTGTGCTGTCTCACCCAGCTGTGCTGTCTCACCCTTTAAGCTCATTTCAAATGCAATTAGCATAATTAAAGATTAACATTCATTAATTGTTGAAGCTGATGCTAACTGCTAATGTGCCAGTTAACACTGTCGGCAAATGCTTCATCACCTTGAGAAGAGGGGAACACACACAGATCACACCATCACACAAGCATGACATGTTTGTGAAACTCTGTCTACAATGAATATGTAAATTATGGCGAAGGATCTTTATAAAGTCACAAACAAGGGGTGAACTTGGGGGTGACAAAATTAACATATAATATTGCATAACTATGTTTTAATTCTGGCTAACTACTACATATAAAAAATGGAAATCACACTAAACGTTATTAATATCATGCAAGATATATTATATAATGTTCACATACCCTTTCAGGTATGAAGTAGCTGCTTCAGATCCAGCATTGTTGGCTAAAGTAAGAAATACAGTCGTGCACATTATAATGATTTCATACAATGCAACTATTGCACATACATGATTTTATATTGTACTTACATTTTAAAATACCTATCATTACATTTGTAATTAATGTCTGTTATTGATATGATTAAACCTCTAACCAAACCTGTCCCTCACCTTAACCGTATCTTACAAGCATAAAATGTAATTTGCAATGCAATATGTATGAAATATGGTCCCGCTTTGTATAAAGAGGCCCTAATACCAGTGTACTTACATTAACTAAATGATATGTAGCATGTAACCTTAGTGCACGCACACATTGGTACATATTATTTACAGCTATAACTTTCTGCAGCTACACACATGTAACAATCCTCAGGATGGTTTGTGTTATATGTAATAGGACGTTGGTATCAACACTTGGTCACACTTTATATTAAGTGTCCCTAATACATATTTACTTACATAGCAGCTAGATTTGTACGTAGTATGTGACCACAGTATAAGTATTCAAATTTGGTAAATAGTAGCTGCAATGTTTGTGTAACATATGTAACCACCTTCTGAATGGTATGTGTAAGTACAAATGTGTAAAAGTACAATGGTAACAATTTTTGGCAATGAAAGTACAAATGTGTAACAGGACAAAACGGTACTTTTTGGTAAAGAAAAAAAAGAGTGCTACTCTTTGTGGTTCCACTTTATATTAAGTGGCTCTAATACCTCCGTACTTATATAGTAAATGTGTATGTATTATGTAAAGGATTGTTAGGCTGCATTAATTAGATCAGCTGGAACAGGAAACACTCCCCATGACACACAATGTACTCATTGCATAGTAAAAAGAACGACTTATAGTATACGCTGATATTAATCTGTGTCTTATTCTGTTTCTCAGTCAGCATACAGATCGGATGGTGGATCAGTACCAAGAGATGATATCTACACCCTCATCGTCAATGGAGGGAAGAACACATAGATGTACGGTGGCCGAAAGAGCTCAATGCGCTGTAACTTAAGAAAACACATGAAAATAGAGAAAACACCAGCATATTAAGAAAACATTTTCATCAAGTTGACAACACAAGTGCTGCCAACCTCACAACATGTGCAAATGAAGAAACACACTGCATATTGCAAGGGAAACCTGCATATAAAACTTGTCTAATTAATGTTTTTAAAATTAAATAGCAGATTTGGTATATCAAAGACCAGAGAAAACATCCTCCATGCTCAGTATAACGGTATAATCAGTATATATGTTGCATAAACCATTAAATGTCTATAAACAGCAAATGTTTTTATGATTTATTTTGCATTAATTATATAAAAGGAAAATATCTTTTGCTGGTTTCCTACCCTTCCGTATCTCATTACAAGCATCCATCCTCCACCCCTTTTCCGCCTCGTTCGCACTATCCTACGGCGGGTATGCGGGGTCCGAGCCGGATGCCGAGCTCTACCCTTGCTAGGGTTCAAACTTCTAGGCCTCAGAGTCCCCAGGACAGCCTGCCAAACACACTATTATTTCTATGTGATTATAAGGAAGCGTGAACTACTGAAATAAGTAATTTGGGTCAGTGGAGTTGTTGGTGAACTGAATAGCAAGTTTTTTTTGGTTTTGTTTTATTTGAACATCCTGCTTGATTAACTTCTTTGTCTTTCGGATATTATTAGCCTAATAATCTGACGAATTCCACAATTAACTGTGAGGCGGTATTTTATAAGACGGCTAATTTATAGGCTTAATTTAATATCCTTAACTAAATACAATTTCAAGGTTTGTGAAAATAAATCGGTAGTGCTTCATTAATTGTCAAAATAAATTGCAGAATAATTGCAGTGAATGCAAATCTTAGCGGGTCCGTCACTTTTTTTGGTTCCCCTTGAAACATTTCAGTTGTGGTCCGTGCAATACGCAGTGCGTTTCTTCATTTGCACATGTTGTGAGGATTGGCAGCACTTGTGTAGTCAACTTGATAAAAATGTTTTCTTAATGTGCTGGTGTTTTCTGTATTTGCATGTGTTTTCTTAAGTTGCAGCTTCTTGAGCTCTCTTGGCCAGATCATGGGAATTAGACATGCACACACACAGTCCCTCGACTGAGACTGGTTTCTCCCAAGGGTTTTTTTTGGTTCCTTGCTGCCGTCACCTCTGTCATGCTTAGTTGGGGACACTTAATTTCCAGCAATTATCATCAATTTTATTACAAAAATCCTATTGTAACTGAGACAACTCAACATTGAGTGTTTAATCTTGTCATTATACATTACTAACACTGAATTCTCCAAATTTGATACTGTTTGTTTTTAAACATGCATGCACACACACATACACATAAATGCCCCAACTGTATCGGGGCAGTTGTGGCCTAATGGATAGGGAGTTGGACTTGTAACCCAAAGGCAGTGGGTTTGAGTCTCAGGTCCTTCAGGGATTGGGGGTGGGGGGAGTGAATAGCCAGTGCCCTCTCCACCTTCAATAACATGACTGAGGTGAGACCCTTGAGCAAAGCACTGATCCCCCAACTGCTCCCTGAGAGCTGCAGCACTGGCTGTCCACTGCTCTGGGTGTGTGTTCACTGCTCTGTGTGTGCACTTGGATGGGTTAAATGCAAAGCACAAATTCCAAGTATGGGTCTCCATACCACAAGTCACTTCACCTTTCTTTTTTTTTTTTTATTTAAGTGTAATGCAAATGTTGTTTGGAGGTTGTATAAGCAGGACTAGATTCTGTTGCCATTGCAGATAGGCGAGGTTTTTTTCTGCCAGTGATCCCAGTGACTATAACACATGTGCGAAGAGGGAAAAGAAGAACAAGAGATGACATGAAATGTTAGAAGTGCAGATGAGCCTAACCTGGCTACTTCAGTCCAATAAGCAGTGGCATTTGTGAAGCGCAGATGCTTTGGCAAGACTCAGGCTTCCTTGTATGGCACAGAGACTGCCCTTTCTACCCTGCTTTGTACTACTAGTCTGACGGGATCAAATAAGTATTGTTTAAGGCTTCAGAGCACTTCTGATATGAACATGAAAGACCAATGCACAAGTGGGTTACTGTCAATTTAGTTTGGGTTATGGCTGAGTGAAGCTCTGTGTGATTAATGATGAGTATTGTTTAAAACAGAATTCAGACTTTTGTTAGATTAACTGTCACATGGTGACCAAGTGTGGCCTTCATCTATAACCATATTCTAATTTATGAGTAAATGAAAAACATTCATTTATTCATAACATTGGTTAGGCACCAACTCTATTAACTAGTTGTTTAGCATGCAATTTTACTATAAACATAAGCTTTCAAAGTCTGTCTGAGATTTATTTTTTTAATTTAAAATTAGTAGTTTTTCACCTGTGAAAATAAAAGGACTTTTGACTGAAAATAATCCTTTAATTGGTTTATGTATAAAAGCACTCCTACTTTAAATATGCTGTGGGAACTCAATGAAGAAAAAAAAGAGAATCTAACATGAAGATATGGACTTGATTCTACAGAATCATATTTGTTTGTTTTTAGTACGTATATGTAGAACAGAAGGTGACCCTGAGAAGGTGCGTTCATTAAAATCTTCTCTCCTCAATTCATCACGCTTCTTTCTGCTGAGCCAACACTCAGATACACACTAGAACACTAGTTAGGTGACTCTGTAAAGGACACACAGTCAGAATTAGATGGAAAATGCTCAAGTTGAACACATTTCTTTTTTTCTTGTAGTATATAGGAATTGTAACAATGAGGATAAATATAGAGGAAGAAATTCAGGCAGATCTGAATATGCAGAGTTACAGTTATATAAACTATATAAAGGACCATCTATCAACCACTGATATTTTAATCTTTTCTCAGATGCATACCGTATAATTGTGTCAGTAAAATGTTGAATGTCTACAACCAACAATTCAGTTCTGAGCTGTGGTTTGAAGTTGTTAAAACCTGCTTGTTTAGGTAGATATCTTTAAATGGTAGCATCTTAACTAATATGTCTGATTTGGAAGGCTATAGGTAGCAGCCATGTGTTAAAAAAAAATAAAAAATAAAAATAAAATAATGATAAGTTAAACATGATTAGAGCACACACAAATACTTACTGAATGACATATTTGTAATCTAACTTTCTCATTCCATATCCACCATCTTTTCTGAATCCCACTGTATTGTCTAGCAGTATCGTGGCACCTCTCTTATTTAACTTCATCACTTACCATTTAGTTTTGAAAATAGGAATTCAGTTGTCGTTTTCCTCGTTTGGCATTTAGGGTTTGCTGATGCTAAATCTCAGTATAATTCTGGCATAAATGATGTGGGAAGTTTCTTTCTTCAGTCTGTCAATGCTGTCACTAAAGCTTAATCTGAAGTATTATTAGACGTGTGCATATTACCCTCAGGAAGCACTTCATCATTGTTAGTCAGAGCTTTATATCACCACAATCCTAGCAACCCCCTCCAAATACACACATCTCACTTCTTCAGTCCGGAGTGTCATCTAGGGTCAGTGTGTGCATGTCACTCCACAGCCTGACTCAGGGCTCAGGGCTCAGGGCAGAGAAGTGAGTATCGCTCACTTACAAACTCACCATCTTTCTCTCAGATTCGACCTCAACTGTATGTACATACACTGTTTTTTATGTTTCATGTGGGCATTGCATAGACATATTGATTCACAACACATTGTTGTTGTTTTTTTTCTTTCATTTATTTATATATTTTTGCATCAGGTTAATAAAATGTTCTGTCACTTAACCCACCCACTACTCCTTAACATAACCCTCACAGAAACCTGTGAAAAACAAACAAATAAACAAATACATACATGCATAAAAAAAACATGATTTGGCCAATTTCTATGCCTTTATAACTAGCTCACTAGTCTGTGTTCAACAGGTTTCATCAGGGAGCGCATTTGAAACGTGTTAACTTACAAATGCATGAGACTGTCTAAAAGTATTAAAAGGATTAAATTTAAACATACCTTTTAGAGTCATCATGCAATATAAGGAGATGTGGGGTGGCCAGTGAATATTCCTAATTTAAACACTTATTTTGTTTTTGTTCAGTGATCAACAATGTGGGCCAAACTATCTGTGGTCAGTAGCAACTAGGCTATTTAGCATGCATGTATTGATCACAATTTCTGTAGTTAGTAAACAAACAGAAAAAAACGTGTGTGTGTGAGAGAGAGAGAGAGAGAGAGAGAGAGAGAGAGAGAGAGAGAGAGAGAGAGATGGCTTTTCCGCAGACGTTTCTCATATTTCCCCTCTGAAATCACCAGTCTAATAAACGCCATCGAGAAAGATTAAAGTGCCATTATTTGATGCAGAACACACCAACTTTCCGATCCGTTCCGGTGTTTATCCACTCCCTATTAATATAACACTTTAATTGCGCCACTTTAATCCTGCGGTGAAAATTCAGAGCAGAGAATGCTCAGGTCCGGCGGAGAAATTGGTGTTATTTTTTGAGGATCTGGATGCTGATCCGGATCGCTTGATGCGCACAGCGGGCGCGCAGCTTCAAATGAGCCGCATTAGAGAGCATGACCGCCGGCGTCAGCGCACGCTCACAGCCGCGACTCCCAGCGCGCTTTAAATGTCCCTTAGATTGAGATTAAGACCTGCTTCTCTTAAACGCATATTAATCTTTTTCCTTGAATAAAAGTGGTGTGGTTTTGCGGCGTTGCGACGCAGTGGGGAGACGGTACGACCAACAGAGTTCATTTTATTCCCAGTGGGCAATTATACTTTCAGATAACATCCTTCAATTTAATCATGTTTACAGTTAATTAATTTAAACACTGCATTTAAAGTAGTTATTCATCCACTTATCATTTTAAAAGAGATCATTTTCGTTCTATTATTAGTGATAAGAGGGACTTTGGGCTCTCCAGTTATGGATGAAAGTGGATAGTCGTCATACAAATTGTCATTGTGTAAACCAAACCAAATACAAGCTGTTTACAAGTGATTAAATAATTTCTATATTCATAAATTATGTCATAACTACATTAGTTTAAAATAAATAAATAAATAACAACCTTCCTAAAGAATATGACAGCAGACCTTTATATTCCTCCTTTATATTCCTCCTGAAGGGCAATATATTCAAAATCACTCCATCAAGTTTGGCCTGAAATAAATTGATACTGATTTTCTAATAAGGGGGTGTGAGGAGAAAAAGTATGTTAGGGTTTATTAGATTGAGTTATATATACAGTATTTGCCTATGCATAGATGGATGTGAGAATTCTTCACACATACTGCATAACTCTATCCACAGATATTGTGTTAATTAATAATATGCACACCCCGTTGTTTCACATTGGCATAATAAATGTGTATTACTTTACTGTCACACACTACATTTTGACAAATAGGTAGGAAAATGGTAAAAAAAACATGCATACACACATGAAGCAACTGAGAGCTCAGAGTCCGATTTAATTTAGGGAAATAAATTCAGAAGTAATGGGCACAACAGCACACTATGGCCTGATTTGATGGCCAGGATTGATGGCTAATGCTCCTTGTAGCTTTACTACAAATAATGCCCCCCTCTCTCAACACACACACACACACACAAAATAATTCATCAACACCACCCCTGCCCCCACCATACTGCACATCACTGCATATTGTGCTTTTTCAGACCTTGCCATGTTAGATAATACATGATCTGTAATTAAAACCCACTTTGTTTCCCCAGTTCAGCACTAGAGGAGAATATTATTACTGTACATCTTATAATACATACAAAATACAAAATAAATAATAAGAGTATGGATGTGTGCATGTGTGTGTCCTATCAGGCACTCTGCTCCTCTCCCGTAGCGGTGTGTATGACAGCACTGGAACCAAAAGCTCTCTTTCTGTGTGTGTGTGTGTGTGTGTGTGACGGTGGGCAGGGCACATCTCTCTGCTGGACTCCCCTCTCAGCCTGAAGTCTCTCTGACATTTCCAGAAGCAGAAGCCACACGCACACACCTCACAAACATGCACACCTGCTCTTACACACACACACACATCGAAATATGCCTCACGCATACACACAATGGTGATGTCACATCCTCACATACACTGCTCTACACACACTCGTGTCAAAAGTTGTACGGATGTACTGCTAAAATTTTCTGTCCCTGAAAGTGATTTTATTTCGTGTTAATGAAAGTCAGGTGAGTCCCTCTGTACTCAAGAAGCTGCAGTCTTCCTCAGCCAGCAGTTGAGACTGACTGTTCTGCTAATGCTAATAGTGCTAATAAATCCACATATCTTAGGTAAAAGCTCATATCTGACAGTATAAGTACTTAAATGCATTATATAATAAAATTAAGCAAACAAAATTAAGCGTATTTTAAAAAATGCTGGTAATCAAACAACTGACTCTGATTTCCATTTTGTGTGTGAATTTTCAGTTTGGGGTTAGCATTAATTTATTCCCAAACCTCTTATCTGTAAAGGCTTATAGATACTATCACATCATCTGGCCAATCAGTGAGCTATCTCTGTTAAGTTGGCATGCATTATATGTTTTATTTTTCTTATTATGAGGTT
>JAUCMS010000153.1:523930-539046 GCA_032357445.1 Enteromius radiatus | reverse complement strand
CCCCGACAGGCAGGCAGGACACGGAGACAGGAATTCATAGCAAAACTGGGGTTTTAATAAAAGAGACAAAAGGGAAAGCGCAGAGAGCTACGCAGAGCTCAAAAACGGCACCAACACAACTTTAACAAATAACTAAACCTAATAACTACCTTACTAACTATTAATTAGATTAGATTTTTTTTTTTTTTTTTAGAGAAAAGTCCAAGTTAATAGTCAGTAAGTGTTCCCATATTCTAAAGTGCCACCATATATGTATGTACACATACATACTGTATCCTTGTTGTGTCACAAACTGCCCTCATGTTTTCATTTAGAGACATTTTGAAATCTCCTGAACTGGCTGTTAAGTGCGATTGATTTATTGGCCCTTTGAGTCGGACACTATTATTCCCCTTCTCATGGGAGCAGCAAACTCAGACACCAGGGCAGCATCCCGCCACACCGCCGTGACAACTAAAGCGTCTTACTCATGGGGGGCATCCCCTCTCCCCAAGAGAGGGAGAGAGACATAGTAATTGCACCCAGAGGAACTTGTATCCCATATTGTTAGCTCGTTTCTGTTGTCTAACTCTGCTCACAGTGTTGCAAGAACAACTGACTCGAGACTAACAAAGGTATATTAAACTAAAGGAGGGAGATGAGTAGTGCGGATTACATAAGTGTTTATATGGATCAGTGAGAAATCCTTCTTTAATTATATGCTCTGGAGTGTCGAACAGGTATAGCGTGTCCTTAGAGAGAGATTCATATTTTTCATATCTTTAATTTGTGTGCTGTGAGGGAGATATTAGATACCTGTGGAACTTAATATCTCTTGTGAGAATACATCTCTGTGTTCTGTACTATAGTCAGGAATCAGACTTCCTACTCCCCTCTTAACTACTTATAAACTTAAACATGCATTTCAATAGTAGGTATGCTCTCAATATCATACTTATCTGGATCTACAATATTCTGAGCCCCTATATTCCAGAATTACTTGATTTGTAAGCAGTACTCAGGTGTCAGAAGGGATCCTGAGGAAATATTTGACTTCACTGTTAAATAAAACAATAAGACAGACATGAATCCCTGATCAGAAGACTATGAGTAAACATATTTATTTATCCGGTTGTCTTGTTGACCCGTGAAAGTGCGTGACTGAATAACTGATGGGAAAATGGCTGTTGCAAAAGGAAACGAGACGCATGTGAATCTGAAGTTTGCCATTCAAATTAGCCATGTTAAATCTTACACACAGCTAATTTAAGCTGTTATTTGATTACAAATGTACTATTTAAAACGAGCTGATCTAGAAAACGACATATCTTTATTCAATAATGAAATGCCTTTAGCTGAAAATTGAGTGTTTAATCTTGTCATTATACATTACTGACACTCTGTTCTCCAATTTGATACCGTTCAGTGCTTTGACACAATCTGTATTATCAAAAGGGTTATATAAATAAAGGTGATTGATTATCAGCATTTTGTGTGATAATACACAAAATAATGATAATAATAATAATAATAATAATTAAAAAACAGCATTTTTTTTCTCCTAGCATGATTTTCTGTGCAGCACAGTGTGTCCATTGCTTAATTTTCAATCATTGCCTAATTAAGTGTTGATAATTGTAGCAGAATTCAGCAGCTGTTTATTTTCACCATTTAGAAAGCAACCTAACAACAGCCTCTATATAAGTCTCTATATGAAAAACATTTCTTAATATCAACATTTTTTTTTTTAGTATTCTTTCCAGGTGAAAATGTTCTAATCACTTTATTTAATTTATCAGTTGGTCTGCAGTCCACACCAAAATTAAAACTCTAAAAAGTTTCATAAAAGGTATTATATTTTGTGGATGTCTACACAGATTAATATAATTGCTTATGCACATCACTGAAATATTTCATAAAAAAAAAAAAAAAAAAACTCATAGTGGCAGTGAGACGACAGAAAACAATATCAAATGTACAATCACATCTGTTTAAACACTTCACTTTTTTTTTTTTTTTGTAATTTGATGCAAATGTAATATCATACAAAATATGGTGTTTTAAATGTACATCAATGTTTAGCTGAGTTTCAGTCCCTCCCCTCCAGCAGACTTTCACTCACATGAGCTCAATTATCAGAGAGCAATTGACAAACAACATATTTAACAATCCATTCAAGGGGTTTGGGGGTTTTAGGGGTTTGTAGAAATTTCAGTTTGAGCAACAGTAATTGTCATGCTTTCCCTATCACACATCACTAATAACATTGTACTGCTGAAATATAAAAGCAAATTGGGCAAGACGGTGAAAAAAAAAAGAAATGTAAAAGTTGGAAGATGAAATGATCTCCTCCAACAGGTCTCCATGACCAAATCTACAGGATAACTTACATAGCCTGCAGCTGCTGCTGGCAAAGTGTGTTTTTAACCTGCTTATAAGAGATATCAAAGGCCTCGTTAAAGAGAGTGTTTAATCCCAGTCAGACCCACCCTTCTCTATCCTGCCTTTTCATCTGCCATCTATTTTCTTATTCTTTGTCTCCCTCTCTCTCTCTCTCTCTCTCTCTCTCTGTCTCTTCAATACAAACAGCATTATTTATGCTCGGTAAAACAGCCCTTAATTACAGCTGAATCTCCTCTGTGAACTGAGTTCTACCTCCCACCAATTCTCCCAGCGCTCTCTCTAAAAGCTGCCCCACAGATATTAACACCCTCTCCAGCCAGCACCTCCACATGAGCGGAGGCAATAAATAAATATGTAAATATGCAGGCGTGAGATTTGCATATGCATAGGCGGGGAGACCATTCCTCCCCTTGGTCTGGTAGTGCAGGGTCTGTCTTATTAGGCCTGTTCCCAGGTCTGCTCTGAGAGCACATGAGCGGCGTGATTAATACCGGCTCTCAGAGGAAGACACCACTGCCTCTCGTAATAAGACATAGGAATGGATGCTTTGGAAGCCAAAATGGATGGTGCAATTAATACTAATACTAATACTGATAAAGATTTAGGTTAAATTATATATAGAAAGTGTACATTTTAGACCCTGCAGTCAGTCACTTTGCTCTTTAGCTATTTCATGCTGTTTCTCAATTAGTATAATGAGGTCATAAAATGGCATGCATTTATCACAATAGAATGAATAAGCAAAGTGCAGTATAAAACAACAGTTTAACATATCAACTTCTAAAAAGAATGAAAACCTTATACATATACTTATACAATACATACATTTATTTATTGCTAGAATTGTGTTTTCGAATACAATTTTCAGTGTGGTTGTTTTTTTTTTGTGCAGCTCAGAAAGTTCTGGTCTGAAGCTATAATTTGATAATGCATGTTCTGATTTCTTTTCTCATTATGGCTTTACTGAAGTGTTAATGGAAAATGGTCCATTTGAAGAACGAAAAGTAGATTTATGTCTCTATCTGTTGGCTATACTGGAGTGGGTTTGTTTCATGTCCAGGGATTTACCTGTTCCTGTCCTCCTCTTATCTCTGACACGGGAAATAAATGCGGTTCGAGTGGATGAGGTTTTACCAGCAAGTGATGCTGACAGATTCTGGAACTGTCATGATAAGGGCTTAACTTCTTTGTGGCTGCCACAACATTGAGATGAAAGAACAACTGTGAGGGTGTAGGCCATTTTAACTCCTCAAGGCTTTCGGGTTGCATCGTATAAACTGGATATAATAGATAATACAGTCATGCTAATTTGTAGATAGTACTGCGAACAGCATCATGAATATATTAGTAAATAGAGAGGGACAAAGTCTTGTTTTGTTCGACTGTTTGCCTCAGTCTTTGTTTGGAAGGGTGTGATGCATTATTTTTCATAATGAAGATAATTAAGATGTCTTGTTTTGCTGCTCCCTTCACCTCAAACTCCAGCACAGGAAAAACATGAAATTTAATTGCATTTCAGACACTGGCTTCAGAAGGCCTGGCAAACAAATAAAAACCATGACCAAAAAAAAAAAAAAAAAAAATCACACAAACGCATTTATAACCTCAGAAATTCATTACTTTCTTTTTCTCTAGTTTTCTTCTTTATTTCACCAGATGTGCATTAGGAGGCTTGCTAACACACAGACACACACACACACACACACACACACACACACACTAATTACATCATCATGGTAGTGTTTGTAAAACACTGCAACCTAACACCACTGTTGAAATATCCCCCCTTCTAATTACTGTTTTACTCTCTTTTTCTTGCGACACCTTTGTGATAGATCATTACTTTTCCTGCAATTTGTTCACATTTATATATGATATAATTGGATCTGATTAATTATTATGATTAATAGGGAACAGTTTTGTTGGCACAGCCATTAATACAGCAGATACCAAATGAAGGGACTGAGACAAATTGGAGGTGGGATAAATTAAAGGTTACACATCTCAGACTTTAAGATATTTGAGCGTCTGATGTCAGATCAGTTTAGACAGACAGCTGCACAAATACAGAAATTCAAAGTGACAATATGTGACGATGAGCGCAAATGTGTATGTCGATAATGAAAATCTTAATTAGCCGTTTTGTTGTTGTTACAATTTTAGCAAATCTTTGCAAATTAAGATTTTTTTACAAATTATACAAACATACTTAAAATTATAATATTGCAAATGTACATATTATATAACAATTTGCACTTAATTATTATTTTTTTTCCATGTTGTATTAACAATTGTGTTTTTTTTAAGATGACTGCTGTACGCAATGCATATTAACACATTTTAAACTTCATTACGGAGATCTTTTATTGTTATGCTTCTGATATGTTTTTTATGATTGAAACAAATGTTGCAGTGCCATCTAGTACTGTCATGCATTAGTATGGAGTATGTGTTGTAGTACTGGTGTGATCAAAGCAGTGACATTACCATATATCCCTAATGAAGAATTAGGGTGTCACCTCGTGACCCAAATCTGCATGCTAGGTGATTGTGGTGGCCCAACACATCGGATGCTTATTTCAGATGGACAGTAGTCAATTCATCTCTCGTGTGGATGCCTCATTAATGAGAGAAGAGAACTGCTCTCTCTCTTTCTCTCTTCCTCTGTCTCTCTCCCCCTCTCTCTGTATGTGTGTGTGGCCAGCTATGGACCGCATGCAGAATGGATTTATAGTGTCACTCAGCCCAAGAGAGCAGCTAATGAGAGAGAGAGAGGGAAAGAGAGAGAGATGGCAGTGTCCATGTGTAGTTCCACACTCCATCCATAAAGAACAAGAAAGAGCAACAGAGAGAAATAGAGTTTGAAAGAGAGAGGGGAGGGGGTACACATCCCTCATTACATGCATGCATGTGTGTGTGTGTGTGTGTGTACATGTGTCCCTGGAGTTTTCTTTAATATTTTAATAAATAACATCAGCCCAACAAGAAATTAATGAAGAGTATCATTAATAATAGTTGTGCAGCGATGGTGCTGATATTAAGTCAGGCCGCTGCAGGGGAATCTCAGGAGACTTGGGATTTTTCCGACAGCAAACAAGGTCTCAGCAGCTGGCTGGCTTCCCTCCTGCCCCGTGCTTCCACAACAGGTTGAATGTAATAAAAGAGGATTTTGCCAGCTATAGAGTTAAGCCAGCAGAAATCTGTTCCTGTAGAGTGGAGCTAGACACTCAGCCAAATGTGATTCTTAATTAAACTTTAATCAACATAGCACTGTTTGCAGTGGAAGCAGATAAAAAGAAGGTGTCTTCAGCCGTAGTCCTGTACTGTTGTGTCTAATGGCTGGGTATTGTAACGGTCTTAACCCCCTGCTGTAGACAACATTATTTAGTCATTCTTTTAACAGAATATAGATACAGAACCAATCCATGCACAGATCCTCGTCCATTTCGAACAGTTTCATGTTTAATAGATAAGTTTGATTTAAGTTTGTTTTAACCTGGTCAAACCATCAATGTAGAAGTTTAGAAAACACTATAAAAATGATAATTAAGGTTTCATTTTAAAACCTTTTAATAATGATCACTAATTTAAAAACTGCTTAATAAATATGCACTCGAGAGACTGCTATACATTTATTATGATATTATTACATTGTTATTACTGTAACAGTGACTAATTCCAAGTTAATCCTGATACTGTTCATTTGTATCACACAGTAACAGTGACATGAAACTACAAAGGCTGACCATAAATGCATATATATATATACAACAGTTTTTACTGTATATTTCTATAGTCATGCACAGAAACGGCCCCAGAAGAATTACCGCACAAAACAGAACAGAGTAGTTATTTACCTCCAGTCTAAGTGAATAAATCTTTAATAAGAGGAAAGCCCTACGTTGCAACTCACAAGAGTAATGACTGTTTTATGAAGTATTACTGTGTGCACAAGGCTGTGTTACTGATAGAATTTGTATATATATATATATATATATATTATTTAGTAAGTGTAATGCTATACCGTCATGGCGTTGTGTGTAATAGATATCACTGTTTAACCACTTAATTCTGTACTATATACCTCCCTGTGAACGCTTTACACAAATGACCCACCGAGAGCTCAGCGCCTCATCTCAAAGGTAAAATGCATTAATTTAAGCCAAGCAGATTTGGGTCAGGAACATTTGAATAACAGTGCAAATAAAAAAAACAAAAAAATAAAAAAAAAAAAAAAAAAAAAAATCATGGCACCAAACTGCATATGCTTCATCATGTGCATAATTCCTATAAAGGTCCTTTGGTTGTAATGTGAATACATTTGTCTTCATAGACCGTTGTGTAAATCATTACATTAAACTGCTTACGAGAGTGACGGCTTACTAAAGAGACATTAAATAAACCAATTAGAAAACATACCAAGACTGTCTTTTTTTTAATGTGTGGTCATGTATTAAATGTGAGCAATTTTAGGGTAACACCTTTTTTTCAGTTCTTTACTCAGTAAATCACTTATAATTATTTTTCAATGTTTGTTGTAAAATTAGGAGATCAGTGTGGTGCTACACTGAGAGTATTTGCCTCCTCCCTTTATTAAAAGGTGCCCCATGCCACCTTCTCTATTACTTATCCTCAGCAGCCGTCTGTATCTGAAACGGCACAATTTTCTTCATAATAAAAAGTGGATTACAACGAATCAGAAGAAAGCGTCCCCAGCTGTCGCCAAGAAATGAGACCATCCTGTTCAAAACCTCTGATGATTAAAAACACATTTATGTATTAATCTGTAATTAGGAAAGTGCTGCTTTCACTGGTATCAGAAGCCCAGAAGTGAATGATCACCACCGGGGATTTAGCAGCTTTTAAAAGACCTTTTATTAGGATAAAAACAGCAGACTTATCAATGTTTGAAAACTTTCAGAAGCTTAGTATATCTCTCACTTGTTGAGGTTTAAATGGGTAGCCAACAAATACTTCTTAAATCAAGAACTGTCCATCAAATGATTGATGATGGACTCATGTGATTGTATTTATTGATTTGTGTTAAAGTAAAGAATAGAGAAATATTCTATTTGTATAAGTGTGGCGGTGAGAAAGAGACAAAGACACGTTTGTTGTTTTTCTTTCTGAATTAAAATAAAATGAATAGCCTTTTATATATATCCAAATATACGTGTTTAGATAATTCCCAACGTATTTTTTATTAGGTTCTCTGCAGTAAATGCGATTAGAATTGTTCTAAAAATGCTGCAATTTCTCCCTGCTGCTTAAACCTGCAGAAACACAGCATGACACTGGATTTTTTTCTTGAAATCATTATTGACGCATGTATGGATTTTCCTACAGACATTTCAGATTCTTAAAGAGTGTATTGATCAGGGATGTGACAGGTGTTGTAAGTTAAGACACATGCAGAGATGTTTATGAGAATGTTGACTGAAGAAACACACTGATAAATCACCATATGTCAATAGCACTTTGATTTGTCACAAAATGTCTGTCAATGGTCTTGCTGTGATAGATGCTTATTTGTTTGTTTGCATTTGTTCATTTTCTTTCTATATCTGGAGGACTGAGGGTAAATGGCGCAGAGAAAATTGGCCCTAAAAAAATTACATATGACGGGTTGTGAGATGTGTAAAACTAACCAGGATTTATTCCTCAAATACTAAACATCTTATGAGCATTTTCAGCATTTTTTATGCACCCTAACTGCACACTTTACACACTCACACGCTTTTTTAGGGGGCAGGAGAACTTAGAGTTATATTAATTTTATTCTGACCAAACTATATTTTCTCTCCCCTATCCAAACCCTAAATCTACACCTTACAGAAAACCTTGATACATTGTTACTCTTTTAGATATGCATAATTTACTATGCATTTTTTTTTCCTCCAATGTCAAAAAATTTAGGTTTTACTATCTTTAATACTATAGCTGCATTCACACAGTTGCAGAATGCGGTTGTCAGTCCATTTTTTGAATCCTTAATAGGGTTACGTTCACACACAGTTTGGTTAGTTACGGGTGTGACAGCCACATTCTGTAACCAAACTAACACCAATACATTTTCTGGACTTACAACCACATTCTCAGAACACAGGCGCTGTGTGAATGGAACAGGACTGGACAACTAGTTGTCTATCACGTCATTCACTGTGAGAGAGAGCAGCTCTGCCACACAAACGTGCGTCTATCGTGCGCTATGTCTTTTCAGTAACTTAAAGTAAAGGAGAAATAAGCTGCGTGTGATCTGAAAGTTTTATCCCGTCAATTTTGGGTTCTGAACTTGCGGCAAAATTGAACTTGCGGCAAAATTGAACTCTTGTCATGTCAAACCAATTATAAAACTTTCCGTTTTGTAGACATCACCATCTTTGGTATCACTGTCGCTGGTTACTGATAAGGAATACAGGCTTGACTCCCGGAATAACTGGAAGCTTCTGTGTGAACGAGACATTTCGAGACTCACATCGAAAATATGGTTGTCAATCCCAAATACAGGATTGACTACTGTATTCTGTATGTTTGATCCCCTCAGTTGTAGCAAACAAGTACACACACACATAACAAACAAACAAACAAAAAACAAGGTTACACCAATTTAACCAAAATGTTTACAGTTGTAAAATACATATTTCATCAACTGATGGCATTAATAAGTACTAATATTGACCCTTAAGGTTTTATGGTACACTGACAACCACCAAAGAGAGGTGATGATGTTAAAATTGCATGATGACATTACCATACACACAGACACAAAACACTAAAACAAAGCTATTTCCACATTTCCATGTGAGATATTAATTGAACATGTGCTTTGTTGTGGACTCAGAACCTTCGCAAAGAACATTCCAAAAGCATAAATCTTCCTTATAATGTCATCCTTTTTTTTTCCCGGGGGGGGGGCGATGAATGTGTGTGTAAGAGTGATGCAAGCCTGCTGAACTGCTGCCCTTCGGCCAGTACTTCTTGATACTTGACACTTTGTCTTGTCATGTGTCACTTTGAAGAAGGATCATAATCGTCGAGAGGCTGTCTTCTCTTGCTTTACACTTTTAATCGGGTATTTGACAAAAAGAGCAAACGTGTGATACCATCACAACGTGTCAGATTACAGTTACAATGAAAACCTTGAGATAAGACAGCTGGTTTTAATTTTTTGTTTTTATCTGTGTTCATATGTGCAAAAGCTGTTTCACTGGAGCTCTATGTTACACATTGATATCTATGAGGAAATTAGAGGGAAACTAATTTGGTAACAATGTCAAAATAAATAGTTCTATCCTGTAGGTTCACTGCCTAAGACGCTTAGAAACCTCACCTTTAATGCATTGCATTTTTTGCTGTAGTTCAGATTAAAGAGAACAAATTTGATCCAATTAACACAACTGTCATGGTTATTGCTATAGAGCATTATAATGGAAAACTTCTTCATCAACACTGAGGACCGACAGTATTTTCCAAAATATTTATGTCACAACATTTATGTGACATATATAATCATAAAGCACCATTACTCTGGAAAATGAGTCATCTTATCAGAGATTAAGGGTTTTTGCAGAGGGATTTTGTTTACTAGAGGAGTATCAATCAGCTATAATGAAATCCTCACCACAGACTGACACATATACAACTGAGAGTGAGAAAGCCATTCCAAATGAGATTATAAACGCACAGAGTTCATCAATCAGACCGCAGACGTGATATTGCCTTTTTCCCATGACTAGACGATGCAGTGCAAGGAAACATGTGGTTTTAGCAATGGAAAACTGCTGGTTACATGTGTACATGCTTCACTCCAACTGTAGTAATGGTATTTTATGAATATAATTATTTAATGTACAGTTCACACAGAAATTATATTATTCAGTTATCACTTCCACGAAACTAGTTGTGATGACTATTTTAATTTTTATTAAATGTATTAAATAAAAATATTGTGCTTCACAGTCACCACTAAATTTACTTCTATTTTATGCAATTTAGCAATAAATTCCATGTTTTGGTAAAATAATGAATTAATCTTGTGTTTGTCTCTTTAGCAAAGCATTAAATATGTATGCTTGAGTTTATTGATTTGTTCACTATGGCTGAATTGCTGTTGCATTTTTATGTGTCTAATATGTGATAATGCTTTGAACATGGTGTGGATCAGCTCACAAACATCTGGAGCAAACTAGACATTTAACATAAAGCTATACGAGACAGCAGATGGTGTGTGTGTGTGTGTGTGTGTTTCTGAGTGTGCATGCATGCAAAACCTAGTTTGTTCAGCTTGCACTAAAATGTTACTTTCGTCTTGATCTGCTTAAATCCCTGAAATATTCAATTGCCTAAATTATCTCTTTCAAAAAAAAATGAAATCTCTTAACGTAGCAATTTATGTGTGCAATACATGTTTCTTGGGCCGTATTACATGCTGAATGCGGCATGTGCCCCCACACATTTCACACAAAAAAAGTTGTGTGGTTTGATATATTGATCTTTTTGGGGGGCCGTTGGCGGTCTGTCGGGCTAGCACGCATGCTAACAGTAACAGATCTCTCTGTTGTGGCTGACTGCCTTCACTAACTGCCCCATTTTATTGAGTAAATTTAGTCTGTCAGTTCCCATGCTGGGAGCATAACTCACACATAACACATAATCATACAGGAAAACAAGGATAAAATAATCTTGTCAGGACTCTAAAAGTGATTGCTGGATGCTACATTCCCCAATCAATACACTAATTCTGCAATTTATACTGCTGGCAATCGCAGAGGAAGGCAGCTCTGATATGGTATTTCTTGGCTCACTGACCAACTTTGACCTCCGGTGTGTGCGTGAGTGTGTGTGAGTGAGCTTAACGTGTTTTCCTGCTTTAAGAAATCGCCCAGAAGCATTGAGAGAGCAGCGCCTGACATTTAAGTTCAGGCCCAAAACCCAAACTGATTAATTCCAGCGAGCACAAGCTCGCCTGCTCTTTTCCCGGGCTCTGTCTTTATGGCTGCAAAATCCTTTCTCTCTGCTGCCTGATGGACGGCGAGCAACATAAAAGATATCCAGTGATTTTCTGCTTCTTATTCCTCTCGTCTGCTTTATGGGTGAACGGTGTCTCTCGTTCACCCTGGGGGCATTACGTATTCTCTGATGAGGTGGGCCGTTTATTAACAGACTTAATAAGACATGCTCACAGGTTTTCAATCTCAGCTGATTCTCCTTAAACAGGTGTTTGATGGAACTTTAGAATGTGGAATTAAAGCAGTAATATCACAAGGAATCTAGATTCTCTTGATCTTCAAAGATAAAAGAGTTCATTGTTGTATGAACACATACTGTATGTTTCAGAACACAAGTTCCCTTTCCCAAAAGGGAAAGAGATGCATGAATCTATCTATCTATCTATCTATCTATCTATCTATCTATCTATAGGGGTAGTTTCAAGGTTAGTACCTAGTTATTATTAGGAACATTATTGTAAAATAAAGTGCTACCAAATGGTTTGTTCAGAAATATAGTGTTTACGAAAGTGGCAAATGCACAGAAATCATCAAGATGCTTTTTAGTGCCAAGCTGTGGAAAAACAGTCTGTGCATTGCTGTCCTGCTACCCTAAAGTTCAGACCATGTCAGTATGAACTCTTTCGATGCAATTCGATGCAGGGTTTTCAAAAGATTGAAACTAAAAGATGAAGCTATGCAGGCTATATTGGATCCAAGCAACAGTTTTATTACGTGATCACTATCGCTTTGTCGGTTAAACAGGTTGTTTGATATGTACTTATAGTATTTATGCATTTTTAACCTAAATCACATCTGTGAAGGATATGCACTGTCAAATATGCACAAGCCAATTATAGCACTTGCTCAGTTCACTTTATGCTGTACTGTCTATATCCCGTAACCTCATAAACCATTCAGCAGCTGTTTCTTTAATATCTAAAACTGCGGTGTCAGTTGTAGGGACCACGAACCTGCTGAAGCCCAGCAATGCTATTGGACTTGAACACATCTCCGGAATAGGACAAACAACACTCACAGGGTCACATGCACTATATTTTTGATCTCTTCCACTGTCTGGGTTTGTATGTGATGGACAGAAAAGGGATTTGGGAGAGCAAATAAACAAACAGCCAAGTTTGCCCTGCTGGATTTTTCTCTTTATCTGTATTTTGTCATCTGACATCACTGGATGTGTATAACAGAACCTGGAACACAGATATTAAAGCCCGTCATGAGCAGCTTGTCCTTTGGTTGATCTTGTCATGTGGTGAGCTTTGTACTAGTATTGTCTATATTGTCCATATGAATACAGCTTATTTCTCATCCTATCCTCCGTTGCTATCCGTTGTGGAATTGCCTTCTTTTCATAGTATTAGATAGTATTCAATTCTGAAAAGTGACCTTTCAGTACACCCTTGACTTGGGTTAGTTTACCCAAAAATGAAAATTCTGTCATTAAAATTACTCACCTGCAGATTTTAGATTTTATCAAACATTTCTTAATTTGTCTCTTAAGGATGAACCGAAGTTTTAAGGGTTTGAAACAACATGGGGGTGAGTAATTAGCTACAGAATATACATTTTTGAGTGAACTATCCCTTTAAGTAGTGCCCCTTTAAAGGTGCAATGAAATACGTAGAAGAAGAAGAAACTGATCTTTCGGTCCATATTATGACTATTTTGTAAATACTAGGTGGGAACTTTCATTTGTTGACTGGATTTTATTAGGTTATGGGGCAATGCACAAAATAAAAAGATGGGAGAAGTCCTGCATTTGTCATCTGGGGGAGAGAAACTTCACTGCTTTGGTTCCCATTGACAGAAGGTTTGAGTGAGCAGACCCAGAAATGGAATAACACTGGAATTCACAAGGATCCGTGGTCATGACCTGCTCCAAGTCGATTTGCACAGGAACGCAAAGCATGAAGAAAAGACTATCCATTCTGCTTTGCTGCTGTGCCAACGAAAAACCCTGGCGGTACCATGAATCATTTGAACTGGGAATGTACTATTCCAGGAAAGAAGGGGACTCCATGGGAAGAGTAACACTTTCTATGAAGCCTGCATTTAAAATACATGATAAGGGTATTTATAACAGCATTATAGTTAATATATAATGCATTCTAAGGGGCAGGGGATGTGTTATAATATCTCATGAATAATCATAAACAATTATAATACATTATAATATTTGATTTTAACTTTTAAGAGTATTGTTATTTATAACACACAGTTAATTCTACTTAATTTATAACGAACTATATTATATCTTGACATTGTTTATTTAAGATCTGCACAGTAAGATCTTGTGAGTTAGGTGCTGAGTGTTAAGTGTTTCCTGTAAGACAAGAAAAAAACAAAACAATGCAATGTTTATTATATAAACCTAAGAGTATTAGAAAATTTTGGTAAGGTAGAGTATAATGTTCGCATTCTTGCACAGTATATTATACTCAGTATGTCTGTTTAGGAAGCATTAAAATAAAGTGTTAACATATATTTAGCAGACCCACTACTAATTAAGGCTAGTTGACATGGCAGAGTTACTTATCAACATCTGTCTAAAGGATACCATCCAAATAATTAAACTGATAATATAAAATCTGTTCAAAGCAAATGTGTCATATTTACACATTCATATGATCTGATATCTGATCGTATGGCTGTTTGAAAAAAAAAAAGTATATTTTTATATATAAAATTTATAATAGTTGTTATTATTACTACTTATAAGTGGTATTCGTCAGCTTTATGTAAAGTAACATACATATACGATGAGTGCCAGTCCCGATCCCTGAAAGTCCAGTCGGCCAGGAGTGCTGATCCAGTTTCCAGTGGATTCCAATCCACAGTCACGACCAGGAGTGCTGATCCAGTTTCCAGCGGATTACGATCCGCAGTCACGGCCTGGAGTGCTGATTCAATTCCCAGAGAGCCGTCATTGAATCCAGTTCCTGAATTGCGTCCAGGAGAGCCGATCCTGAATCCAGTTCCTGAATCACAGCCCAGAGGGCCGTCCCTGAATTCATTTCCTGAATTACAGCCAGGAGAGCCGTCCCTGAATCCAGTTCCTGAATTGCGTCCAGGAGAGCCGAATCCAGTTCCTGAATCACGCCCAGTGAGCTCTCCCTGAATCCATTTCCTGAATTACGGCCAAGAGAGCCATCCCTGAATCCAGTTCCTGAATTGCATCCAGGAGAGCTGATCCCGAATCCATTTCCTGAATCCAGGCCCAGAGAGCCATCCCTGAATTACAGCCAGGAGAGCTGTCTCTGAATCCAGTTCATGAATTGCATCCAGGAGAGCCGTACCTGCATCCCGAGCCTGAATTATGGCCTCCAGAAGCTAAGAGACCACCCTGGAGGCATTTTGTGACTCTAGCCCCTTACAGTCTCCAGGGCACCCACCCCCCCTTGCCTTTGGATGTTTCTAGGTGTGAGGACGCACCTTCCGGGAGGGGGGAGTGATGTCAGATCTTATGTAGTCTCAGCCTCAGACCTCACTCCCACGGAACATTGGCTAAACGTCTGATGCATATGGTACGCTATACTGAAACCCTTCAGGAATGTCGAAGTCGTCATCTGATTGGTTGAATTTTATTGGATTTCCGGGGGACGCGAGTGTCACGTTTATTTTCGGTCCGCCAGGAAACAAAGTGCAGATGTGCGATTGCGGAAGAAAAACTGTTGTGTTTACATGAGTGACAATGAGCATTTATCAAGATCAGCTAAACGTTGGATTCTC
>JAUCMS010000153.1:475654-499869 GCA_032357445.1 Enteromius radiatus | reverse complement strand
CTGGGCAGCCCAGATGGGGCCCACTCACCAGCCCATATCCATCCCTTATGGGCCCCACATGTGTGTGTTGACAGGGATCGCTTCCATGCTTTTCTCTTTGTGCAGAGATTAGGCCGTTGCCAACCTAAATGATTACTTCAGTCAACACGGTACAAGCTTGTGACACCGCAGAGCGTCCCTCTAACTGATCTGCTAAATGTCAGCAAACTGCTTTTGAGTGTAATCTTAATTTGACTTGGAATTAGTCTTTTTGCTGTGAAGATCTAATTATTCAGACAATTCTTTGCCTTGTGAGAACTTTGGGAAAAGATCAGCCATGCCACGGCTGATGAGAGAAAGAGAATGAGAGAGCAAGAGAAGCAGAGAGAGAAAGAGAGATTACGCGATAGTGAGCGTTCCCAGACGTTGCCCAGAGGCACCTTCATATCCTCTCTGAGCTACGCGGACATGAATGGAGAATGACAGAATCCCGTAAAGAACACCGAAGTAAGGCACAACGAACGAGTGCAATAACGGGATACCTGCTGCCTTGCAAATAGTGAGATAGAACCGATTGTGGTTGACTTTTGCACACTCTGGATGTTAGGAGGTGGTAGATGTTAGGTGGCCAGGAATTTTCACTTCACAGTCTAATATATTTAAGATTAATGTAAAATAATTGGCCTGGTACACATTATTGTACAGTTGAACTGAAAAGTGTATGACATTGTTTATCTTATATCAATCTTACTCCACTGACTTGGTGAGCTACGACTCACATGCTACACCGCGACTGGTTTGGCTCGGGTCTCAGGTAAAATATTTCGGAATTAACTAACTGTCCGAAGCATTAGAAGAAAGCCTAAGGTGACAAAACACAGCAAAAATACAGATCCACACTCATGGTGACATGTTCCTGGTTCTGCGCTGATTTATGATCTAAACATTGTTATGTTATGTTTTTATGTCCATTTACCTACACAAACTTTATGTTTAAAGCTGTTTGCACCTGTTCGGAAAAAAGAAAGAAGTTAAAAAAAAGGTTTATACACACATGTGGGTGGGGAAAATCTGAATATCAACTGTGATTGTATGCCATTGTGTGTGACTGCAAATATCCTGCAGGAGTTGGAAATGGCAAAATGAATACTCTTTGTCAACTTGTTATTAACGTAAATCATTCAGGTCAGATTTCAGACCATGGCTAAAAAATATGATTCATAATAATAATAATAATAATAATAATTATAAAAATAAATATAATAGGCCTACTAATAATAATTATTATTATTATTATTATTATTATTAGTAGTAGTAGTAGTAATAGTAATATTAATATTAGTATTATTATGTGTGTGTTTGTTTGTTTGATTTTGTTTTGGTTTTAAACATGCACTCGCACACTCACCCCAGACACTGATGCGCACTTTTCAATTCTCAAAAATCGAACTGCTTAAAATAATTTAGAGAATGATACCTTTCTTTAAAATAAAGTTCATTATGATCTGTTGGGGTCGACAGCCTGTGAAAACTTGTAATGGTGCTGAAGGGCACCAACCGAGAATTTAACGAAAAGATGAAAACATATTGTAGGCTATATATTATAGTATAAACATTGTTCACATTTTCATTCGATAATGTCATGTCATTTTGTTATTACTGGCACAATCTAAAACAATAACAAATATGGATAAATCTTCTGCAAGTGATAAATAACTTAAATTGAAAATATAGTAGGCTACGCTACACATTAATGTCCTTAACATTTATTACATAGTTGGCTACGTTATGATGAGGTACTTTAAATGACTTTTAAATGTGTTATATGATTAGCTTACTTATATTTTCTTCCTCCACAATGCAAGCACAACAGCTTGTTTCAAGCTTGCTGTATCCTAAATTAAACAAAAATCGTAACCAAAATTTAGAAAAATGTACTTTATGCTTTAATGCTTTAATTGTTACTCAGTAGAGTGGAATTCCAAATTGTACGCAGATAATTTAAATGCGTTATCAATACATTATTATATGTTCATTCATCGCTCTTATTTTACTCACTTAATAGTTTTCTGACACCTGTAGTTATCACACGCTCGACAACAAATACAACAATAATTCTCTTCGAAAACTTATGCTTTTGAACAACGAATTTTGTCTGTGTATTACACTTCTAATCAGATGTTTTTAGAGCGCAGAAGTCTGAATAAAATATAAATAAATTTAACGATTTAAAATAAGTGCTTTATTTTTGATTGTGGAGCAAAATTCCGAACTGCTTCTGAATGCTAAAAAGTGAAATCACTTAAGATCATACGTGTAATAAAAAGGGTGATTTATCAGAAACGCGCCTTTCCCCGGGTTCCTTATCTTCCATTTTATCTACCTTTTAAATAGTATATTCGGCAATTCTTAAAAATCACGTGAGAAAAAAATAAATAATAAAAAATCTGATTAAATCTAATCTGATTAAAATCTAATCTAATCTAATCTAATCTGATTAAAAATAAAATAGGCAAAATAATAATAATAAAAAAAAAAAAACTTTTTTTTTTCAAGATTTTCTTGAGCAATAGGTTGAGGTTAAGCAATTGAGCAATTTCTGACCACAAAATAATGAAATGTGATTAAGAGACACGGTTTCTGCATGGAAATGATTTAAAAGTTTTATTTGTAAACATTAAATATTCCTTTCTCGTGAATTTTGATTCGGACTCGGAACCGAACGAGTTGCAGTATATTTAGTTAAACCATAGAAAAAGGCAGTGATGATCTTCACACACCTACAGGAATAGAAGATGGCAAATAAAAGCACATGTAAGACATTAAACAAAGACGACGGTGATGCGTCTGAAATCATTTCAACTGCACCATGCTTTAACGGCAAACTCAAAATAAATATATAAACGTTTATATTAAACAGCAACAATACATACAACACATACAAACGAGGAATGTCTGACAATTTTACAAACACTATGGGTCCCTTTTTACCTGTACAGATGATAGTGGCTTTTATCCACATGTGCCATATTTAAAAGTTGCCCCAATACTACGAATCTTTATAAAATCTAACAGACTACATAGTGTCCGGAATATAGAGTGTGTAATAGAGACAAGAGTCCTCTACAACATGCGTCTCCTTTCCACCTGACAGAGATACACAGGCACAAGTTATAAAAGAAAAGAAAAAGTCTCTGTACAAGCTTTATACATATCATATAAATCACATAAATCTATTGAATAGGTATATAGAAATGGTGTATAGTACACTCTACTCCGATTTTCCATGAATACAGACGTTTGCAGTTAACAATGATTAGTAGTGGCGAAATATTTTTCATTGTTCAAAATCAGGCATATTGAATAATATGTGTCTTTTATTATAATTTCTCGTATTATTATTACTTTTTTCCCTATTTTATTTTATTTCATTTATTTATTTATTTTTTTTTTTCTGTTTTTTTTATTTTTTTCTTCTTCTCTGTTCTGAGATACTCAGTAGCGGTAGGCTATTTTTATTCTTATTATTTTATTTTTTGGTGGGATAAAGGGGCAAAATAACTTGCCGATGACAAAAGTTATTATTATAATTATTTCGCGTCATGTTTTCCAGGCTTTAGATTGTTGAATCCTCTTTTTCCCGAAAGCGCACGTCATTTGGCAATGGTTGGTGGATAAAAAAAACATAATAATATAAATAAAAAAATAATCAAACTTTCAGTTTTCAAGAGAGTCAGTGGAAGTTCTCTGAGGTCGTTTGAAATAGTTTTTTCTTTCCTCCTTTTCTCGCGGTTTAAAAGGGCAGAGTGTCAAGAAAGAGTTTGTCGATTATTGCTGGCGGTGGGACCAGATCTTCTAGTTTTAGGTAGAAGATGCGCTGCAGACCCTGTGTGCACAGTGTGCGCAGTTCAGGTAGTTTACCCAACAGTTTGGACAAATAGTTCGGACGATTCAAGCCGCCTCCATTGAAAGTGACTTGGTCTTTCAGACAGTTTACTATCTTGTTTTGAAGGTCCTCGACTCTCTTGGGTTCTTTCAGTCCATGTCTCTCTGCAAAATAATAATAATAATAATAATTTGCATATAATAATAATGATAATAATAATAATAATAACAACCTGTTGCAATTTTCTAAACAGTTAAATAATAAAAACTGATAATCTCACCTGTGACCATGGCTAGAGCGGCGATGCACGAGAAAGCAGATATGTCTAAATTCATGTTCTGGAGATTAGACGAGAACTCCACTATAGAGTCAATCCACTCGCCAAATCCTCGGACGCACTGCAGCCTGTGCAGCACCACTCCGTTACAGAAGATGAGTTTGCCTTCCATCGGGTTGGATCTGAGATTAATGACAAAGCACCCGTTAATTACCGTGCGCATTAAACGGGGATTTAAGCGGCTCCTAATTATTGCAGAGCCAATAAAAACCGAAGCAGCAAAGCCACCTCTCCAGAGGCCTCGGTACCTGTACGCCAGTCGCAGCACGAAGAGCTCCAGGAAGGCAGACTCGAACAGCAAGTCCTGGTCTGGTTTAGGCAGGTCGGTGAACCCGGGGATCTTTTCTGCCCATCCGCGGATGATCTCCATGGATCCGGTTAGGAGGTCGTAGAACTGCTGGATGTGCTGCGTGTCATCTCCGCTCAGTTGGTAGTCTGGGTTGGCTTGGAACTGGAATTTAATTTAAACATGACTTAATGAGCTCCCTTAAAATATATAACCCGTGAAATTGCAAAGCCCATTTCTAGAAGGGGGAGAGTGTCCCCCTCTTTAATTTAACTTGTGTCTGTATTTCACTACCTTCTTTCTTGCAAAAGCAATTTAGAGAGTAAAATATGCCACCCTTAAAGTGCTGAAAGTTTATAATGAAACACTGTGTGATATTAAATTCCTAATATTGGTTGTGTCATATTGGCGCAGGAAGCGCATCAAGCGTCACATGCGCATTTTGACTTTCTTCTTTTAAAGCCTAAAATTATGGGTAAAATTATAGATGAATGGAGCATAACGCACTCTGGTGTAGTCGAGGCTGCTCATAGAGGGGTTGGAGTCCACATGAGCCCTGACCAAAGCGCTGATCAAACTGACGGGCGGAGAGGGGGGCGAAGACTCCTGCGGACTTTTGGGTTTGGAGGGTAAACGGCCTCGCCGACCCTTTAAGTTGGCGGTCCGGACAACTGTCAAAACAATACAAGACTGTTATTATCAAGTGGCTGTTAAGCTCCTTGTAATGTGCATATACATTCCGTCAGCGATGAATATAAATGCAGTTTCGCGCTTCTCTTTTCACCAAGCGCGAAGCATATTATAATGAACAGCTTTTATGAGACGCACAAACGTGTGTACAAAAAGCGATTTACCTTCTTTCACCATGCCGACCACCAGGCACTTCTGAAATCGACAATACTGACATCTGTTTCTCCGGCGTTTATCCACAGGACAGTTTTTATTGGCTAAACACACATATTTGGCGTTCTTCTGTACTGTGCGCTAAATCAAGAAAACAGAACAATAGGATTTCATTTGTATGGCATACAATTCAGACCGTTTTTTTCATGTTTTTCTAAACAAACATTAACTTTGTTTTTGCCTCAGATTTGCCAATAATCAGATAGGCGACTAACAAATGATAAAAAAAAAAAAAAAAAAAAAAACTGAAATGAAAAAAGAAACAAACAAAAACCGCTAAGGCTAATGAAATATCATTAGCCTTAGCTGATGTCTGATTAGGTGTCATCAAAAATAACTGATCCAAGGAGGCAAGAAGTCTAATAAATAAGCAAATAAAATAAATGTTATAATAATAATAATAATAATAATAACGTAAAAAAAAAGTACCTTGAAGAAACCTTTGCACCCTTCACACGTTCTGACTCCATAGTGCTGGCAAGCCGCGTTGTCCCCACACACCGCGCACAAACCCTCGCTGGACGGAGATCCTCTAGACGGGGGTGACGGCACCTGACTGTCCATCAGCTGATGGCCGTGACTGAGCTGCAGGGAGTGCGTGAAGGCTATTCCCGCCTGTTTTCTAATGGCACTGGGCACTGCAAAGCTCTGGCTGTCCAGGGCTCGGTGTGCTCCGGGACTGTCGTGCCCCATGGACACGTGGAGAGGCCCGTCAAAGCGCATCTGACAGCTGGAGACAGGGGTTCCGGGTGGAGACTGCTTGAAGGAGAAGAGGGAGAGCCTGGACACGGGGTTCTTGCGTTGATCTATCATATGCGTGGTCATATAGTTCTGATGAAAAGTGTGCAGGGAGCTCGGGTCCTCCCACATGTGATTGGGCTGAACCTGGAAGTTCGCCGTTCCTGGAGCGTGAGGTGAGGAAGGTTTGAAGTACATAGGCCCGGAGTGGGCCATCATCTCCTCTGACTGCGGGCCCAGATGGCTCTGCTGATGGTATGTGTGCATCTGGACTTCCTCCACTTTGATGGAGGACTGTTCTCCAGAATGGGGCACCTGGTAAAGACAAGGCGGCTTCACGTCATAACCTGTGTTGTAGTTGTCCATGAAGGTGCTGAAGCTTGGCAGAGAGGTGGTTGCGGCGGTGATCTCGGTGTTGGTCAAGTCCATGCTGAACTTCACAAACTCTGGCGTGAGGAAATCGCAACTGTATTCTCCGCTGGTGTGGTAACTGTAGCTCTGAGACGCAGGACTCGCGCCCTGCGGGGATGAGCCATACTGAGCCTGGACGCAGGGCATGGCTGCAAAACACAGCAATCAATATATGTTTAAAAAAAAAAAAAAAAAAAAAAAAATAGCCGCATGCCCATCAAAACATGATTTGGCACTCATTTCAGCTTGCATGCAACTTTTCCAAAACCGCCTTTAACTATTCAATATATATATGAACTATTCATTATATATATTATATATATATATATATATATATATATATACATATATATGAACTGTTCATTATATATATTCCTGCTGAATTAGCCTACCTTCAGTCGTGAGACTGTTCCTCTGCAGATCGCGGTGAAGGTGATAATATCAGGTGAAATTTAATACCGGGGTTCAAGACAAACGAGTCAGCTCTGGATTCTCCCTCTGATAAAACACACAACTTTCACTTGATTTTGCATCACATTTTATTAGTTCTATTACATAACAACACAAAATCTAGAGCTCACTTAAACTTAGAAATGTTAAACACACCTGCGCCGTATCAGAACATGTGCGTAATGGGGCGAAAGTTTAAGGATTTGCGCGCCGCGTTTATTTTATTTATTTTTACTCTCGAGTTAATTTAGCCCAGAAATGCAGGTCTGAACAAACACATTTTCACACAAGCGTCTCATACAAAGACTGGATACAAGCTCATTTCGCAATTCAGCTCTACAGCAAATCGATAAATTCTATAAAACCAGCAGAAATCAACAAACAACATTGAAAGACTTTAAAACAAACATGCCATAGGATTATTTTGCTGTGCTAGTTGAAAATGCACATTTGTCCAAACAGACAAAGAATAAAAATAAAGGCAGTGACATACCTTAGTAGATCATCAGTGAAACTATATTGTATCCATAAGGCTGTGATGCAGAATATGTGTGTAAATGTCCAGTACGGCGTGTGGTTCGCAGAGCGCGGAGCTCAACACTGGCATGTAGAGCTCTGTCTGCCAATGTGTCTTTGTTTATGTGAGACCCACGTGTTTGAGTACAGTACGTCATTTGCGTCATACGTGAGTAGAACCAATCAGCTGCGAGACTCTTCTGCCAATCTGAGGGCTGACTGACAGCCGGTGCATGACTGTGATTTCACCGAGATCTTCTGTAGTTTATATTCCCCATCGTCGAATAGCAATTTGCCTCTGTTTTGTCATAGATTTGAGTATGCACAGCACACTTTATATATGTTATTACAAGTACAAGTATTACATTCAATTTCACATGAAACATTAAAAAGGTAACAATAAAATAATGATAAAAATATGTTTCCTTCTCATTCTAATAAATCAGTTTATTTAAGATTTGTTTTGGTAAAGCTTGATAATCTAAACCTAAACAACAAGTATTATGGTTTGGAATCTAAGAGGTATTGGCCATTTGTACACTGCAAACGCATTAGAAATGAAATAATAAATAAACTGATAAAAGCTATATTTCAACAAAAAGGATTTTAAGCAGGCTATACTGCTGTTAGTAACTAAACCCAAAACAGCTAAGCTTTTGTGAAACCATAGCTCCACATACAGAATATTTAACCCTTTGCACCTATTTGTACTAGACTACAGTCAGAAGAGGGCATATTATCAAAGTAAAATTCTCTTAAAAGTAAAATGACAGGGAAATTCATCACTTGCAAAAAAAAAGTGATGCAGAAAACAGTTCTGATGCAAGCCATAAAGAGATGTAAAAATAGAGGTCACGTCCCTTTAAAGAGTGTTTGCCATATTGTATCTGAATGGGCGGGCATTACTGTTATTTGAGACAGGTCTCACTCAACCATCATGGGAACTCTCTCTTTCCACAAGCTAAATCCTGCATCCTGAGTCACAACAAACAATCGCATGTTCTTATAGGTAAAACCTATACCTATAAAAAAAAAAGAAGAAGTAATAATAATAATAATAAACATAAAAAAAAACTTGTAAAAACTTGTTTTCTATGTAAACAGAATAAGATTTATCAGGTGTTCTTAATACAGCCTCCAAAACTGAACTGAACCAGTGTGGTTTTCTTCAAATGGGGGTGGCAGTCTCCTCTAGAGGACACTGTTGTTCACCACCCACTGGACAATAGTTTTGGATTATTGTTTTATATGTTGTTATAAAGCAAAGCGTTACAGTACTGATCAATGTGCTTCAGCCTAATGCAGAACAAATGAGATGTCGATAAGCCACAGACACTACAGTTTAGCCATTCAAGGCTGACATGTGAGGACAAAACTATCCCATGATGTCTAATTTAAAGACTATGTCCAAAACTGTCATTCATGTCTGTCACACACACACATAGCGAATGATAGGCCAGCCATGTGCTCAACACCTGATTGGGTTTATTGCTATATCTAATGTATTATATCCACAATATGGTCTGCTTTCATTTACCTTTTTAATGAAGGGAAATTACATACAATTAAGCAATAATTGCCCATTGGCTCATTTAATTACTAACTGCCTTATATATATGCATAGTTTAATCACTGCTCATGGGGAAGAAGAGGCAGCAAATGAAGAGCAATCAAATTGGACTGAAGTTATTTCCCAATTATGACATGTTGAAGAATGTGCGTGTGTGGTGTTGTGTATGGAGGAAAGACATATGTATAAAGCTATCCTGACAAAATATACAGCCAGCATTAAATCAATTTTTCTTAAACAAATACAAATGACAACACAAATAACACAAACAAAAAAATCACAAATTCACTGCCAATCCTGATGCTTCTTTTAGGGTGTACGGTTTTTGACAGGAGCTGTTTATTCAGCACTTTTATTGAGGCAGGTGAAGCACCATGGACAGCGCCAGCAGTGTTTATTACAATTCCCATGTAGGGCAGTCTTATGTCAGTGTATAGAATATAAGCTGTCTCAGGGTCATTGTGATTTAAAAAAAATGGCATGGTGATATATTTTTGAGTAGTTTCCCTTATGCAATATATACGGAAGAATATGAAGAATTTGCTGCTAAATTAATTGAGACATTAATTGGACATCCCCTGAGGCAGCCATTATTTATCTTTAAAGATAAAAACAGGACTTACTGAGTTTTCCCTGAGATTGCAGTATAACCTGACTACCAGCACTAGATGTCTATCAGCATAAGACTGGAATTTGACATTACATTAACTGGCAATTTCCAAATGCATTGTCTCAAATAATTGATGGTTTTAAGTGAGAGCTTTGTCTTGTCATTGCATGTTCCACCTAAGTGCTAAGTATGAAGTAAACCAACTCTAATTGGAAATGCTTATCGACAGAGGCCGTAGACTGTTTAACAAATATTTGAAAATGAGTGATCACTTTGACTTAATAACCTGATATTATCAAGCAGAGACTCATTGTCCAACCTAGACATTGTCTCCTCTTACAAGCTTCCTCTTACAGAGCCTTTTTAGATAAGGATCGTACTGTATGTGTCCAGCTCTCTCCCTGTGAGATAAGCAGTATTTATTTGGTGTCACTGGCCAACAGATGACTTTAGGATTTTTAAAACATCACTCCACACTTGATGTGATTGTGCATCATTTAGAGATGATGAAATCTCTTCACGGTTCAAAAATGTCAGATATTGTTGATTGCATGATCTAATTCCTCAGTAGATTCATCATCATCAAAAAAAAAAAAAAGTCTTAAAGCATCCCTTTAGCTCAAGGCACTGGACTATGTCTTTTTTCCAATTTAAGATTCCTTCTTTTCAGGACTAAATGTCTACTTAATATGCTTTAATGTGAGTTCCATGGAACAAGGGAGTGCTCCATCATTTTAATGCACTTTTATATAACACACATTTAACTATTTAACCCTAATGAAACAGCTTGCATTGCACCTGGATGACTCCTATGTGCTGTGATGAAGATCCCTTCTCTTCTACCTCAGTAAAACTGTAAAACGAGACCCATCACTGTGGTGAGCATGAAGATCAGTCAGTGTTGAATATTCATGAATCAGTGTCATGACATGCCTTGTAATTGGCAGTAACATTAGTAATGAGTCTGCCGGCATCTTGTGAGTTCTTGCATATTCATGGCACAGGGCAATATAACCTAGTTGAGGATTTCTTTTTTTTTTTTTTTGGGCTTTGGTATTGGCTTTACCTTACTTTGTCAATTGTTAAATTGTGCTTCAGAAACAAATCACTGTCAGTCAGAAAGAAGATGAATAGTGCTGCTAGTTAGTCTAATTAATTACCCTCCATCTTCTACAAAGTCATTTTTAGCAAATATGTGTTCATATGTTATGCTAATTTAGTTTCCCTTTATCACTATATCATTTATCAAAAATCACTCTTGACTGTTACCAATATTTGTAATTATTTATTTATATTTTTATATATTATGGATTTGTTTGTATTGTCTTCATCAATTCAACTTAACAAATTAAAATATTTTCTTGAGAAATATGTCAATTAATTTTTAAAGATCTCTTCTGAAAATCTAAAGACGCTGTAGATTTACTATGGTCTTTGTGTATTTGTGTGTGTTGAGGGTTTGGGGGGAAACCAAAAAGCTCTGAGATTTTCTTTCTAATTAAAATCATTATTATTAAACAGATCTTTTACTACCTTATTTTTGTTTCCTATGAAGTGGCACAGGGTGTTTTTACAGTAATGATTGCAATCACGTTCATTTGGCTTCATTTGCGTTTCCCGAATGTCAGTTATAAGTTACAGCATAAACAAAACCAAAATTTCAGTAATTTAAAACATCAATGTTTTTTTTTTTTTTTTTGTTTATCTGGTGTCTGTGTTATAATGGACGTGAAGCTCCAATGTATAAATGTCTAAACAGTAAAAACACACAATATTTCCTCTTTTAATGCTCTGTTAAAAAGAAAATTCAAGCAGAGGAACAGTAAAATCCCACTATTTTGGTAAGCAATGTCATATGCATGTGGCATGCATATTCGTGATTAATCATGCTGGACACTCGTTAGGAGTGGGGGAAGTAAATAAATTAGCATGTGATTGATCATTCTTTATTTCTTTCTGCTGTCACTATTTTTTCTTCCTCTGTCCTTCTGCAGAAAATGCATGATTTGTGTTTTGTTGAATCCATCATATAGAATATGAAGACTTGCATAGTAATGAAACACATTTATAAATGAATAGTGTCCCCTGAAGTCATGTGACAGTTAAATGAATGGCTAGTTGGTGTGTATGTGTTTGTGAGAATGGTCACCGTCCCATGAGGGCCAGCATGCAGTGCTACGTAACACACAGAGGAATCTGTGGCCAGCCTACTGGATGAAGATACAGCACTGATGCTGTCACATACAGTTAGCTGGGTGTTTTTGTTTGTTTTAAGGGAAATTATGCCAACTACTCATAAAAGTCTTTGGAGAGTTCTTCTGGAGCTTTGGCACATTCTGATTCTTGACAAAAATGATGGAAAGAGCATAGACATAGCCTAATAAAGAGCCTGCAACTAAAAAATTGAAAGTATACATTTACATGTGTGCTACTTAGGTTGACTGACTGGCACAGTAACACCATCCTCATTACTGACAGTTTGAGCTCATAGGGTTAAAACGTGATTTTTATACATTATTGTACATACAGAATTCACGGAGCCAACACAAAGAAAGCTCTAAGCTCTTTCCTTCTCTTTTCGTTCGCCCCGTGGTTTTCCTTATAGTCTTCACCATCTGAGAAATTTGGATCAATCCTATTTGCCTCTTCTTAGCAGCGAGAGCAGGATTTCGAGCGGCACTCTGTTTTGTACGCGTCCCTCTTGCAGCTGTAGACGGATGTTTTCTGAGCGGCTGTTGCGTAACGATGCAGCTCATTGTGTGTTAACTGCTTGCAGGGCTGTTCGCGCAGGCTCAGCCGCTAAGTGGCTTCAGCCTCCTCCTCAGGAGGCCTCCCCATCGGAAGTGCTGGACTTAGAGGGATTTTCGTCTTCCAGAAAACGACAACGTGGCAGGGTAAAGCCTGATCTCTGCATTTGAAGTATGGCTCACTGGCTGTCCCAAATGAGACTTCATGTGATCGTCTCTTCTGTTATTCCATAAATCAATTATCTATGCTCGAGTTAAAGGTTTCCTTAATATGTTTTTATTTGTTCCTTTTATATTCGCTTCCATTGTCTAATATTGAAAAATAGAGAGAGGGATATTGAGGAAGGACGGTTTTGAAACTGCGCTCATCCCTCTCCTAATCCACTTTTTTTTAGTTTGGAATTTTTGGATTTGCAGCTTCTAATCTTTTGGGAAAGCCAGAGGCTTGTTCGCGTTAGTGTCGCGTTTACAAGAGTCTCTCGCTCACCTCCGTCGGAAAATACACGTTTGCTTCTTTGCAGTCTTTCAAACGCTTTGCAAGTCTGAATTGTGAAAACTAGTTACACTTCATGCAGAATAAAGCTGGAGCCTGAAACCTCTAGATAAACGTTATTATTTCAACATTTAGAGATTTTTAACAGTCACACGTGCGCTCATACATATTAACACATCCCGTTTCCCATGGAGATATGAATGCCCTCTCATATAGCCTACCCCGGTCCCCGGTTCGCCTTTAAAGCACATTACAGCGAGAGGAGAGATGCATATGAAAATGATATGTAATATATTCTAAACATTTTGTGGTGGTGAGAATAAGTAGCCAAATATCAAGCTGACGTTGATCCGGAGCTGGTTTGCCTCACTCTCTGCGGCCCTGGCAGAGCGGAGCGATTTCTCACCCGGGACTGGCAGCGCAAACACTAAGCTTATTCACGGCGGGGTCCGATATCTACAGAAAGCCATGAAGAAATTAGATTAGGAACAGGTAAATGCTTCATTTTTTACCTCTCCGTTGACACTCATCTGGTGAATTCCTGGTCCTTCTGGTCATATTGCTTTATTTTCCCTCACGTATCATTTTTCATTCAAAAGAGGTCTAGACGTGTTCGTGTTGAATCAGTCGTGGGTTTTTTTTTATTCATCTCTTCTTTTATTTATTTATCTCTCTCTCACTCTCTCTCACTCTCTCTTAAAGTTATTTCTAAGGATTCAGAGTAGCCTACTTTACTGGCAAATCAGAGAGAGAGAGAGAGTGGCCCTGTCATTATCAAGATGGAATTAATATAGAGTAATTATATCAAAGTAATAGGGGGCGATTTCAAGCATTCGGGCCTTCTTTTGTCTTCACATTGTTAGAAAGTCAGCTGGGTTCAAACCAAAATGTCATCATTTTCTGTTACATTTGAAACGACCTGAGGAATCTCATTATTTTAGGGCTGTGTTTTATTTTCCTATCTGTTTGAACATACTGGGGTCTTGGAGGTGAATCAGAGAGGGGTCCAATTAGTGTGACTGCAGACAGTGAGACTGCACACTCAGCACATAGTGGGGGAAGAAGTACAGGAGATGAGCACCAAGCACATTAGGCAAATATAGCCAGATATATTCATATGTTTGGCAAATTTCTCACTGAAATAACACTCCTGCAGTGGAGCAGATTTACGATGCATGCTACAGTGGCTCAAAGTATTCAGATCACAGTATTCAGACTTTGCTGTAAATATGAAAAAAAGTTCAGAGGTATGGCCTTTTGTTTAGATTTTTTTACTTTTAAAAACTTAAATGCTTCAGGTTCAGAAAAGGCATCAGGACAACAACAACAACAAAAGGGATTGCTCTATTTGAATCATCCACCTTGTGCAGTGAATGTTTAACACTCAATATAGCTTCTTCAGTAACACTTTAGAATAAGGTTCATTAGTTGACATTAGTGAACATCATTAGTTAACACGAACTAAGAATGGAAAATAGGTCTACAGCATTTATTAATCTTAGTTAAGGCTAATCTCAGCATTTAATAATACATTATAAGAATCATATGTTGTGTCTGTTGACATTAATTAATGTACTGTAAGCTAACATGAACTAACAATGAATTATTGTATTTTTATTAACTAAAGTTAACAAATATTAATACATACTGTAATAAATGCCTTGTTCATTGTTTGTTCATGTTAGTTAAAACATTAACTATAATGTTAACAAATGACACCTTATTGTAAAGTGTTACCTCTTCTTCTTTTTCCTGATCTTAATATGAGCTCATAGAAAGGAACTCTGGGATGGTCGTTATTACTGTGACTTTTAGCATTAATGTTGATAATGTCTAGATCCAAACCTGGTGACAAAAGTGGCATAAATTAATTACACACAAGTCAGTATTTTCCTCACACAACTGTGCTTCCTTTCACTGCATTTAGACAAGTAGTTAGTAGTCTGCTAATTGAACTGTTTAGCTCTCCAGTTCATCTAAAATAAGCATAATGATTATTAATGTACATCTTTCAATATGGACTAAGAGTCTGGAGGATAAACCTTTCGGATGTTTCCTTGTGAAAGTGTGTTCAGTAGTCATTTGTCACTCTACTATCTATATCTCCTTGTCTCCCTCCTTTTCTGTTTTGAGAGTTTAGGTTTGATTTGTGCCATCTTGCATCATGAGTTTTAATTGCATGTGACATTTCCATCCTCTCTTCTGGTATTTAAAGCAGAGTTCAGGTGTGCTTCATTACTGAGATGAGACAGAACTTCCAATCTGCACTCGCACCCTCTACACTGAACCCAATCCACTTTGTAGCCTAAAGGCACCTATCTGTCACTCATGTAGGACTTTTGCACTGATAAACCTCTCAGATATAGCTGAGAATCTTCTAAGATGAGATGTAACCTTTGACCCTCTCACACTGATCTGTCATCTGTCTTAAAACTTGGACTTCAATTACAGCTAAAAATCTGTTAACTGTAATTTATACAGTAAGCTTGCAAAATCATCATAAACAGTATAAAAAGGAATGAAGGCAAATGCCACAGTAACTTTTTCAGCACATTCACAGAGTTCTCGACTTGACTAAGTTAACAGTTTGCATTGCTTAGGACTATTGTTTAGTGCTCATGTCACGCATAACAGCACTACAGCTTCAAGGGTTAAAACAAACCAAAAACATAGTTTATCCTCATTTAGTTGCAAATCTGCATGCATGGTTTGCTTTTGATGAGCACAAAACAAGAACATTCTGAAGAATGTGTGAGATTGACAAAACTATATATCAATATTGTTTTTGTTTGTCAATAACACTAATGACAATAATGACACTAAAACCGCCAGTAGGAGGAGGCAAGTCCCTTAATGAGTTATTCATTGAATCATTAATTCAAGAAGTTTGTCCTGAAGTCGCAGTCTTTAGGGATGGATTATTGAATCATTTATTTAAATGACTGATTTAAGTGTTTAATGATGGATTAAAATAAACGATTTAACTGACAAAGACATATTCAATCAGGGATGAAACACTATGGTGTTGTTCTGACTGGTGTTCTGCTCTGGGTTTGTTTAGAACTATTTTCATATAGGCAAAATGGAAGAACAAAAGGCAATACTGTGTCTAAAATCTCACTCAATATTTCTAATTTTTGAACCATTTTTGAATAAAGAAAATTTACACACACATTCAGGAACACAGCACTCTTATTTTTTATCATAATTTTTTTTATCATATTTTAAAAAATACATAAAGTCATTAATGGATAACTTGAATTATCCCTAACTTATCCTATCTTATCCTATACTTATTCTAACTGCATTAATTGACTTAATCATGCCGTGAATGCTTTTGGACTCTTAAGACATGCAACGTGAGAGACATACTGTGAATATGTTCTCATCAATAGCTGCAAATAAAACAAAATAAAATACAATAAAAGATCATTTTTTTTGTAAAGGAAAGGCCGGTCGATTTTTGTTATAGTTGCTATTTGAGAACTTCACGGACGCAGAATAACATCCAATCTGAAATAACACCTAATCAAAGGAGAGATTGTTTAAACCAGAATCCAAAGATGTGATCAGACATTCTGATATTTTACACGTCAACATTCCTTTAAGTAATTTTTATTTTTTTTATTGCCACTTTTTTATGTAAATGAAGCTAAAATCAATTGATTGCAACCACTTACCTTACAAAAAAGTAAACTTTGAAGAGCAGTGTGAAAATTTAAACTAATTCCAATAATTAATTTATGCATTATAAAATGTTTGCTAATGCTTTTTTAACTTAAAGCTATTAAAGAAGGTCACTTTTTATGCAATTCTTGATTTATGATTTGATTGCGTGATTGGATAACTTTTATTTGATTGTTATTTGTATATTGTATCAAGTAATGCATTTAAATGTTAGCAGTTAAAAGTTAATAAAAAGTGGGTTTGAAATTATTTGTTTAGAGTCACAGTTTCAGTTTAAACATTTGGGTCATGCTGTAAAGTTTGAGAGAGACTTTATTCACAATGTAACAACCAGCACAATTTAATGGCTACAGTACTGCAAATGAATTAGAAACAACAGTCTGCCAAAAAAGGCAAAAATAGCCAGCAGGCTGTTCGCTCCAACTGGTCCCTGAATCTCAGGAGTCTCTCGAGGCCATGAATGCTCCGTGTTGGCATCAGAAAAACAAAGCATATGTTCATTGTTAGCTTGGGTGTACATAGCATGTCCTGTTTGCTCAGGCTCTTTACCATTGCCCCAAACTACCAACTTCATTTCTCCGGGCAAGCTGTCAGCCCGCATTTGGAGCATGAGGATATGTGTATTCACAGGGCCAGGCAGAGAAGAGACCAACGATCTGTCAGCTTCACTCATTCAGCACAGAGGAGACATACCTGCTTCATTCTATGTATGTTTTAATGTTCAACCATTTTTTTATTTTTTTCTATTTGTCTTTACACCTGCCTTTGCTATGATTAAATCTTTATGTAACAATTATAATAGGAGAAATGTCTTAATGTTTGCTTGGGCTTTGAAAAAAATACCATAAAGATCTCGCTAAATGCATAAATGCGTGCACATTAAGGTTTTTTAGGCATATTTTTTTCTGTATCTACAATAATTATGTGAAGGATGATGATTGCAGTGACATTTCAGAGGTTGACCCTCTTCTTCAGTCTGAGCTCTGAATGCTGGAATTTATTTCTCTGAGGACATTTAGCAGACCAACACACTACTGAGTTTTCATTATTATGCAGTGAAGTACGAGACGTTGGAGCGTTCAGAAAATCTGTATGTTCAGGAGGGTTTTTTAATAGAGGGAATTGTGTTAAAATGCACAACAATTAATTAGCATCGTGTAAATATTTTTGATCATCTCCAGCTATCAGTGGAGATTAATTGTCTTTTTGTCTGAAGAACGTGAGTGTACCTGGGATACAGTGATGAGAGCAGTCAGCTCAGCCAAGCATCACACTTTGTGACTGGCACATATGAAATTCATCGTCACTAACATTTCTGTCATGTCACTGTGGAGTCCCGCCTCGATCTCACTCGCACTCCACTGAGTTTGCTTACCTTCAGGAGGTGCAAATTATAGCAAAGGAGGGGGAAGCAGAGAGTGCATTGGGGGATGGAGGTTTCGAGTGTCAGTTCGGTACGTCTCAAGGAGTTTTAAGAGTCATTTGTCTTCCTTCAGTCAACACGACTATGTACACATCATTAATGTTGTTCTCAATACAATCTCTAACAACAACATGACTGACTGTCATATTGTCTGATATTAATGATGAGCAGAGAGAGAGACATTTCACGGAAGGCAGGCTTGCATATTCCTTTACATTATTGTGAATTATTGCACCCGTTTTGCCCAGGGCTGAAACTCATCCACCGCGAGGCTCTTGTAGACGACACTCCAAATTATGTTTATGCACAGGATCAGTGAAGTGCTTATCCAGCAGAGAGGATAGAGGTACTCCACACCTTAATACATCATGGCAGCACACATGCCCCTGTGTGTAATTTGTTTCAAAATTTGGCCTTTATATTTGTTGTGTTTTCTTGTTCTCTTGTCCCGTATTCCTGCCTCTTGTTCCGAAAATGACTTCAAGCGTATGGTAGCATTAACCGGGGCCTACCAGTTACTTAGCCTCCGGTCGTTTTAACCATCTGAAGAAAGCAAGGCGAAAAAAAAAAAAAAAAGAAAAAGAAAGAAAGAAAGATCAGAGGTTCCTTTAGCCATTTCATTCCCAGAGTGTAGCAACATCCTGAACCAACAACGAGGACTTACGCTTCCTTGGCAATTACAAATAGAGAGAGGGCTGTTTCAGACACCAACATTAAAAGAGATTAATCATTTCGGTGTTCACTCCTTTCTTTAAGCAAAGGATTATGCTGCAATAAATCTTAAGAGATGTACATAAGAATCAGTCCGTAATGAAACTGTGCTTTGTTCATTTGTCACCTTTTAAACCCTTTCATTTAAATTACAAAACTTGCGACCTTGTGCCGGCAAGTATAGATCTTTGGTATTTTCAGACCCAAAAGGGATTAATCCATAAATCTTGATGTGAGATTCCTCTCTTCATTAATAGTAATCTGTGCCAATGTCTTCACACACACGCAGGGCCTGTCAAAGAAGATTTCTTGACATAGATGAATGGAGGGAAGGGGTTGCCAGTGACACAGCAAATAATTATTTTCAATGATCAGCGCAGTCTCTAGCCTGTTTGTGCACCACCTCTGCCTTTCTCTTGAACTGTCTCTGAATTAATCTCTCAGCTACCCACATCCTCAAACAAGAGCCAGGACAGCAGGAAAGAGGAATTGGGGTCACCTTTGCTCCTCTTCAAGACCTTAAACACCCCCTGCTAATGTTTTTCTCACCTGGTAGCAGATGGATGCCTGTGTTTATCAGTTAACAGTCGGGCTGTGTCTAAAGAAAAAAAAAAAAAAAAAACTGCTGCAGTTTAATTAAGGGTGAATGTCTGAAACTAAGATGCCTCCATCTGGTGGTCATCTGGTTACTAATGTATATAATTTCAGGAGCTTACATAAAGGCAACCACTTAATGCCTAAATGCTGTGATTAATTATTACCCCCAAAATGATTCCAATGCTCTTTTTGGCTTGGGTAAAGGTGTTTAACAATGCCGTAGAAGAACCCTTTTGCCTAAATTGTTCCATAAAGAACCTTTAACATCTGAGGATTCTTGCTTTGTTTCACAAAAGGTAAGACAGTGACCAAAAATAGTGACATCACTGTGAAGAACCCTTTAAACACCTTAATTTTAAGAGTGTATTTGAGATGTTAAGATTTCTGTTGATGTGTGCGTACGAATCTCCCCATGCATCAATTTTTGTCTATGGGAATGTGGCTGTGTCTCCGGGGTCCCTTCTTTCTCATGCTGTGGCTTTAAATGAGCAGGCCCTTTCCCTGCACTCTGCACTAGCATTTGTGCATTTGCCTGTGTATAAGTGATTGAAAGTGACAGGGCCAGATGTGACAGATCGTTTCCGACACACTTCCATAGCACCAGTCAGTGTGCGGAGGGGTGAGTCACTCAGTAGCCCCGCTCCCTGCCCCCTGCAGGACAACACAAGAATGCATGAATGAATCTCTGCAGCGCACTCTCTGCTGCCAGGTACGAGGCTGCCATCACCAATTACACTGAAGAACTGCACCTCATGAACAGTCCCGACCCCTGCTGTGGCCAGGAGAGGATCTGCAGAGCAGGTAAATGTAATAAGAACGAAGTGAAAGAAGATTAATATTGTCTGGATTTCTAGCACAGGAGTTCTTTCAAAGCATATTGAAGGTGATTCATTTTGATGCCTTAGTTTGGAAAAAATCCATATCATACGGACATATATTTTATTAACAAGGCAATCCCACAATGCCTTACAACATGCTCAATGAAAACTGTCCCTGAAAGATGACAGGTAGAAATCCTAAATGTGATAGTTTTATTCTGAACTGAAGTCTCAATAGAAAGTTCAGTTTTATTGAAGGTGAAGTATTGAAGTATTTCACCCAGTGCTTATGTGTGCAACAAATTTTTGTCATTTTTATTAGAACAGTCTTCTGTGCAGTTAAATAAAAAAAAAGGGGTGCTATTTTCTTGGCACTCATTTGTGGCTGTTTACTAATCTGCTAGCTTTGAAGAGCTTCTCTAATCAGTTATCAGCACGAGGAAGTCTTGTAAAGCCAGAATTTTTGTTAAAGGCTTAACGTTTTCTTGACAATTTTACTTCATTCTGGCCAGGAACTGTTCATTTTTATAACAAAACTTCCATTTAACTATGAACTGTGGCATCATTATATCCCCCAGGAATCAAAGATCAATAGAAAAGAACCTTTGTTTAGTCCCATATTTTACAGTGAAACATAGTGGGGAAAACCTTAGTGGGGGAAGATTGGCACCTTCTGTTGGGGGAATTCCCCTCTTTGAAAAATGTATTTCCCGAGTTCACGCTCCCTCATGAGAAGGTAAAGCAAATTTGGCGTGCTGTCCAGGTAGCGAGCCGGGAGAACGGCAGGATCCGAACCCTAGTGGTTTGAACCCTAGCGAGGGCAGGGGTTCGGTGTCCGGCTCGATCTCCGGCTGCCCCCCTGAGGAAGTCGTGGTGCTGAGAAGGAAGAAGATTTTTGCTCTATTAACATGCTCACATCTCATTCAAAAAGACACTCTCATCCTGTAGAATGACACAGTCGATCACCAGTCACAAGAGCCAATAGCATTTCACAACAGCATGACGCGATTGGTCACAAGACCCACAAGAGCTGGGTAAAAATGTACAATCAAGATTGACCTAAGGATTCTCCTGGTAGTGTTTTTTGAATTTGCAAAAATGGCAATATCATTACCCAATATTTGAATCCAGATATCCATGTGTGGATCATGTTATGCCTGTCACTGACTTATGTTGAAATCTTTTCCATGAGCCCATCATGGAATTTCCAACAGCTCCATGACACGAACACATAATTTTGCGTTAAGAGTCCGTGGCCATTACACAGAATTCTTTGAGATCAGGTGGGAATGCCAAGACAGACAAATATTCTGGTGCCATTTTTAACTACATATATTTATTTCAGCTTTAGCTTTAAATACCACATCTATAATCACAGTGTAGATGTTTGATCAGATAGATGTAGTAAAGATAATAAAGGCCAGGTTAAATGACAGGTGTTGTCCGTGTGACATTGTCTCATCGCATCAGTCTCCTTTTGGACTGGCATTGATAGCACCCTGCTAATGAATGGAGACACTATCAAACAGCACATTAGGAAATGTATCCTGTTCAGCTGTAGAAAGACTCCCCCCCACACACATACACACACACCTTCTCACATCGTCTCCCAGGCTGCTCTTTGACACACCAATGTGAGAGGGAAAATTAGGTATGTCTGTTGCCTATTAATTACAATCCTTTCCAGACTCTCCCACCGTTGCCAGAAAGCCAGTCCATTACCGTAGAGCTGTTAGCTGATAAATTAATAATCCGGCTTGTCAGCTGCAGTAGATGAATGGGCTGCAGTGATGGATGCTGTTTTCTTTCATAGGCCAAGAGTTTGATGTCAAAGCCAAATATGTTATAAATGCAACTGATCCCTTTACAGACGCACTGAGAAGAATGGATGACGATTGGATTTGTAACATCCATCAGCCCAGTGCAGGGGTGCACATTGTCATAAACTTCACAAAAACTGTAAATTGTTTCTTCAAATCTGGTTAATCACAATGTTTTTCCAGTGTCAACAGAGATGTTGACCCAGGGACATATTGCACTTGGTAAAATCAGGTTAGCCGAGCTGGACCAGTTAGAATTGAGTCTAGATATATCAAACCTGCATCTCATGTTCTCATGTACACACTGGCTGATTTCTGTATGTCATTACACTCTAGTGAGCTACCAGCTCTTTGGAAGTACTCCCGTATTACTCCAATTCATAGGTGCACATTTATAGACCTGTATCGAAAATTTGTGTTCTTCCCAAAGTATTTGAAAAATCATATAATCCTTAACCAGATATCAAAGTATCTTGAAAACAATAACTTTTTATCACCATTTCAATTTGAATTTAGTCCAATATTTTTTTTGTTGTTTTTTACAACTAGTGCTCTTCTAAAGATAATAAATGCATTCATTATTAGATACTGGTGACCTTACAGGGGGCTATTTTTTAATGATCTAGTTAGATATTAGATAGTTGTTATTAGATATGTAACGCTCAGCACAGAGGAGAGGGAGAGCAGAGAGGTAAGTTTTAATATATTTATGGAAGTAAACGGATTGCAGAAGGTAAGAGTCTGTGAATCGTGGTGATTCGTCAGTGAAGTCTTTTTTCTGCTCCTCAGGTGATGATCGGCGAGGCGTGGGAGTGCCCGTGGCATTCTAAGGAGACAGGTGAGAGAAACAGGTGAGTTTAAACTGGTGAGTATAGTTACTTCCACAGACGAGCAGGTGGTAGCGAGATCATTGTGAAAGAGACGATCCGTGAGAACGCTGTAGAGGTTTACTCCACTTGTGCTGCGGTGTAGTTCTCTCATTGGCTTTCTGCTCAGGTAAGTATTTGCTGGTGAGACAATGATTTGAAACCAGTAGTCCAAGGCATAGACAGAATGCATTAACAACGTGGTTAGGCATAGGTAAGACTTAAAGGTGTTAACTCGATCTCAGCCAACTGAGAACTGTTGGGCTGGGCTTAAAAAAGGCAGTTCTGATTGCGAACAGCTGGTGGTGATTAAAAGTCAGGTGACTGTGAGCGTGAGTATTTGACTGCACTGGAATCAGTGATCTTCCTGAATGACATTTCAAACAATAATTTAACTCAAATTCGAAATATGCTAAAATAAGGTTTTAATGCTTCACAAGAATGGCTCTATTATAATAATATACTATTACATGAAGGAACATCTTATACCATTGTCTTATAGCATTCAGTGTCTGTTTTTCTAGTCCTTGTACTTGTGTTTATTATGATATTCCTTCTATGTCTTGTATCCTAGGTTCTATGTTTATATATTAGCCATGTGTTTACCTGCTCCCTCATGTTTCTGCTCATTTGTACTACACCCATGTCTTTAGTGTGTTCAACCTGCCCCAGCTGTGTATCCTGGTGTCCTGCATCTGACTTGTAATTACTTTGATTTAAGTAATGTTCAGTTCTGTCTTTGTTGTCTGTCGTTGAAGTCTCATGTGTGTTCCAAGTGTTTTTTTCTGCATTGGTCGCTGCCTCGTCACCTATAAGTTTTCATTTGTGTTTTGGTTAATAAATGTTCAACTCTGAAGTTCCTCTTTTCCAAGCCTCTCTGTCCATGCTGAGAAGCGCGGTCGTGACAACACCTTAGCGCAAACCGCCGTGACACTGGGCTTCTGACTGGATCCAAAAGTATCAGATGGCAAATTCACTGGCAAATTCACTGGTTGCAATTTATAACTGTAATATCTCACAATTTATCTTTATTTATTGATAATATATTCTATATCATAAAAGACATTTAGACATAAGTCAAGTTAGAATAATTTACCTTTAAATGTATGATCTTTGACTTAATTATGTTTAGCTATGGTTTGTTTTTTTGTTTTGAAACTTCTTGTAATTGCTTTTGATGATATATCTATGTTCATATTTATATGTGCTAGATAAATATAAATACAAATATAAATATTGCATGTGTGAATATTGTAGTAGCGTGTTGTAACGAGGAGCAGACGAGGAGTGGTTCAGATTCAAATGCAGATTGTTTTAATGAAGGCAGAGTGAGACAGGCAGGGTCGATAATCAATACAACAGGGTTT
>JAUCMS010000153.1:450753-463345 GCA_032357445.1 Enteromius radiatus | reverse complement strand
AAAACTCTTAAATGTCCTAAATTAGCAAAGGTCTAGTCCTGGCTTAATCTAATTCCTGTACGGGAAACCGGCCCATTGTGTAATATTTTGGTACCGATTTAAAATACACTATTAAATTTTGAACGTGGCAATCTAAAATATTTTTGGATGAGAAACATAAATGAATCATGTTTAAAATGCTAAATTCATTTTTACTAATTCAACAATCCCCCATTTCCATTTTTTTTCAGTGCATAACTCATTAAGTGATGTTTATGATGTCATGAGCCCATGATTTAGGGGGTCAAGGCAGGGTATTGCAGGGCACAACTGCTGACCACCTGTACACAGGGGTGCATTAGATGAAAATATGGAATGGAACTGAGAACATTGATATTAAGGAAGCAAACAAGAGAGATCAAGGGGAGCAGGTGGGGCAAATTAACCAATATTCAGACTAGAGAAACTAGAGAAAACCTGGTGCTTGACAAACACACAAGATGAGGGCATGGTGAGGAAAGAACACTCAACTCATGCATTCAAGGCAAAACATAGAGCATAAATATTTCCAAATCTCGACACTGACCTAAAAAAACACCTGAAATAGTTGCTTGAAGCCACACACTAACACAGATAGCTCTGTCACTGATCTTACCAAATTGGCAGAAACAAAAGCATTGGAGGATCATGTGACTAGTCTGTTTGATTCACTTAGTAGGTATTTTTGTATTCGTTTTGTTTTCTCCAGTTTTTTAGTACACTGAGTTATGTAATCAGACTGCCATAAATAGCAAAGTGTTATTTGCAGAAATAACAATGGATGCTGCTCGTGTTAATGTGTGTTTAGCAATTTTTAAGTTAATGTGCAATCAGCGCCTAAATAGCAAAGTGATAAGAAGAAGAATATTAATCTTCCAGGAGCAGAATTGTGACGTCTGTTGCATTTCAGTGATGTAAAAATCCCATGAAATGCAACATGCCTGTTCAGACTGAAGTCGCATTGCAAAATATTGGATATGGGACCACATATGAAAGTGGCCTGGGCCTGATTTGGAAAACAATCGAATTTGTGCTGTTCAGACTGTCATTAGAAAATTGGATATTGGTCACATTTGGGTAAAAAAGTCAGATTTGGGCCACTTCAGCATGCAATGTGAACTAAGCCTACTGTATGTTACAAGTTGATAGTGAGAACATGCTGATATACAATTTTTAACTGAAATTGAAATGGCCTAGATTTACCTATAAAGTTGTTGAGATCATCAGAACCATAATGATATTAAAGATAATATATATATATATATATATATATATATATATATATTATTTCATTTTATTTTATTATTATGTGCCATAGTGCATGACTTAATTCTGACTTAAACAGACTTTACACTGCCACATGAACAAGACTCATACATGCCATGTGGCATGCAGAGAACAAGAGTTTTAACCATTTTATTGGGATAACATCCCAGAGCAAAAGCGCATGATCTGGATGTTTCCAGAATGATTAAAAAGGTCAATATGCTGATAATTTTGACAATGCTTGACCTTTTATGAAAAAAAAAAAAACACAACTGAGCTGAATTGAAATAACTTTTTCTTTGTTTGCCTCTTTCGCATCCTACGCTGATATTGTCCCCTGACTGGCCTTTAGTGAGTGACTCGACTTCTAAAACACATAATCGATCTCACGTAACGCTCTTATTAGCATGCTGCAACTAACAGCACACTCATACCCGCTGCACTCGCAGGTGCACAGGTAGCTAAACATCTGTTTTCTGATTATAGAACAAAGGGTTTTTAGGAGACCAAAACCTTCTAGATGACAGAACAAAAAGACGTCCATAACAGAGGCCTCCTACATTTAAAGTGAAGTACAAAATACTGTGATCAATTATTAACATTTAAATCCAGTACTGCGCAGTGTTTTAAGCAGTGTACGGTGCAGCTAGGGAAAACTAGCCCTACGTGTCTTATTGGTATTCTGTCGATAAATGCCATAGCGAAGATTCTCATTCCTGAAGGACTTGTGCAAGGAAAGTTTTTTTGTTAATCAATCAAGGCTTTTGAAACCAGTGGAGAAAACTCTCAAACAATCAATTCAGTGTTGCTGTCAATCAAATACCCACACACAAGCAAAAAGCAGCAAAAGGCGTTCCGTCAGTGTGAATGACATCATCTAGGATTACCGGAATGTCACAAGGTCAAAAATCTGACAAATGACAAATCATACGCTTACACCGTCTTTCCATTTTGGCTAAACATTGAACAGTGAGTTCTAACAAGCAGAGGAGAAAAATAATACAAATTATCTATATTTATCTATCTATATCTGTCTATACATAGATAGATACATATTTTATGTGATAAAATTTTGTTTGTTGGCCTCATTGGTGCGCTAAGCTTTTACAGTAACAAATCATTAAACTCTGAAATGTGTGGCTGGATAATGCAGTTGTATATTTATGTCTGTATAATAATAATAATAAGTTTCCTTTAAGCTGGTTTGAAGAGATTTGCTTAAACCGCTGCTACAGCAACTGTTTTAAACTATGCAAAAATATGATTGCATTGACAGTAGATACCAGGGGCTCACTGCTATCACAGATTATTTGATCTCCCAAGCATAAGTCTTCACAACATGACATGGGAGTATGAATATGTTGTTGAATGACAACAATAATAACAATAATGTAGACTGTGGACTCTTGTAACACAGAGTGAGTATGATGTGGAGTATGATAAGTATTGACTGTATGATGTATTATATACAGTATCAGTATAATATAACTATTATACAATTACTATACTATATTACTATACTTTATAACTATTATACATTTAATATAGCATATGTTTATATTAACAAAATATAATAGACTTGCATCTTCAAAATTTGTAATAATTATAAGAACACGATCCACACACTCAAATATTATACTGCCCTCCAAACATTTGCAAACACCCCTGGCAAAGTGTGGTTTTGGATGATATCAGCATAAATTCTTAAAATGTTTTGGTGCAAATACTGTACATTAAAGTAACTTGAAATTATCCTTGAAGGCCAGCAATACCGTGATGTCTGTAAGAAGTGTCCAATCACTGCAAATCATCTTTAGGCAATCCTTCAAGAGACCTGGAGTAATATATCAAGTCAATTTTTGAATAAACTGACAGCTCGGATGCCCAGATTATGCAGAGCTTTTATAGCTGCTAATGCTGGATATTTTGATGAATATTTTGAGTTTTAAGTTGCATTAAAAAAAAAATATATATATATATATATATATATATATATATAAATAATTCACAACCATGTCAGCTAATGAGAATCTAGTGAAATCATCACCAAGTTTAGAGAATAGCATTAGGTTTCCACACCTCTGAAAATGTGTTCTACAGGTTTGTACATCACAAAGCTGTATTCTGCCTGCAAATGAAAAAGCCTACGCATCAAAATGAAACATACAGCTAACAAGAATATTTTGTTAAACACAGCTGTTCTTTCTGTTGTGCAGTGATCTTTAAATTATTTTTGACATTTGAATTGTTCAGTTAAAAGTTCAATAATATTTTGTTTTTTTGACAAGCAATAATTAATTAATTAAATAGATATATGATAGGCTACTTCCCATCCGTTCATTGACATGGCGTATCTGGGGGCTGCGGTACTGTAGGGGCTCATCTCCTATGGGTCTATTACCATTTCCTGCAGTGTGATCCTGTTGGTTTAAGTTGACACAGTGAAGAAAGGCTGACACTGACCAGGGTCTCTTGCATTAATGTGTCCCATGTTCAGCATTTATCACTGTCACACGGGTGGATGTGTCAGGAGAGTACACACACTCTAGACACTCAAATGGGGCCAGAAGAGCAAATCCCCTCAACAACAAAAAACCCTTTGTGTCAGAATTTGAAGACTCTGCTAAGGATTTTACATGACAGGCAACAGAGTTTTGCAAGTTCATAAACAGAAAAACAACAACAAAGGAGGTAAAAAAAAAATATCTGAGGCATTTGACATAATTTATAAAAGTGACAACCTGGCTTAATGTTTTGAATATGAAGCATGACAGTATACATTTGTTCTGAATTGGGAAAAAATATTTTGTAATAATACAAAAAAGGTAATAAGATGTGTAATAATACAAAACTGATTGTAATACTATAGTTCTATCTGTCAACTAATAAAAATCATATAGCATTTAATAGATTACAAGAACTATTTTGGAGTAAGGAATTTGGGTTTGTAATTAAAATTAGCTTTACACAAAGATTTGGCATACTTTATTGGGAGAAATGTCCCCACAAGGATAATAAAACTTGAAATTGTCTACATTTAGGAGACCAGTCAATACCTAACTTGATTGTGATTATTAGCTTGCTATAAGCTTGTGAAAACTAAAACAAATTCATTGGTTCTGATTCTAATAAAAAATAACTCCGTTTAAACTGTGTGTGTTTGAAATGGCATACTTGGTTACTGTTATTTCCCAGTAAACAGTGCATACTGCCTACTTTTTATTTTTAAGAATTGCGTGTAAAACAGTATTCACCTTTTTCCTCAATTCGGAAGTAAGCCTATTGGTGAAACTTTTGGTTTGTTAGACATTATGGGCCGGTTTCCCGGACAGGAATTAGATTAAGCCAGGACTCGACCTTTGCTAATTTAGGACATTTAAGAATGTTTAGAAACATGTCTTACAAAAATGCATTATGTGTGAGCATTTTAAGACCAAACAATGGCAATGATGTATTTTATGATATCTCAGTGCAAGCCTTTTCCAGTTTAGACAGCTCTTAACATTTATATTAATCTAGGACTAGTCTTAAACCCTGTTCGGGAAACCGGCCCTATAGGTATAACGAGGAGAATAACAATGTGCAATAAATGGTAAAACTGTTTGCAGTTATGAAAAGACACACCTATTTTCAATATCAAGCAGCAAAATAACTCTTTTGTACAGCTAAAAATGCCTGGATGGGGATGAGACAGGAAGCTGAATAGTCATCTATTTGAAATGAGAAATATTTACTAGCTGAATTCACAGTCATGTGAGTTTATCAGCACATTTAAATATTCTAGGAATTTTGCTGGTGGCTCAAGGGATTGGCTGGTGGAGATATTGTCTTAATTTTATTATGCAGAATGTGTAAATTAAGTATTATGTTAGCTGCAGCCTTTTAATTTCTAATCTGTCCATGTGCTTGGGGTTTTTACGAGTATTAATTTATGATCTGTGGTTTGTGTTGTGGACCGTTCCCATTTATAGAGTCATCAAAGACTGCGTTAATATTCCTTACACTGGGATTGGCTCTCAAATGAAAGCATGAATCAAACAGATGAATTAAATATCTCTCTAGCTTTTATGTATCTTTAATTTAATTTTTCTCGATTGTGGATTATATAAATAGCTTCTGAAAAACATGAATGAATGAATGAATGAATGAATGAATTAATGAATTAATGAATTAATTAATCTTTCATAATGCATTCATTCATTCTTCTGTATTTAGTAAACCTAGCAAATCTGTTAAAGCTAAGTTACAATCCTTTTGAAATTTAATTATTCTGCTAACCAACACAACAGCTTATAAATAGCCCCGACTAAAGATTTCTAGAAAATATTCTATAAACTGTAAATTTTTACTAGGAACGTTTAGGGTCTGGTTTAGCATAACAGAGATTTATAAATACAGCTCTTCAGCCAGAACTTGTAATACTATTTGGATGAATAATTTATTGGTATTACTTAGGTATAAATAAAATTTTATTAACAAGACATGTAAATGGTGTATACATTCATGCATGTCCAGGAAGAGGAATACTCAATAATAGGATATCAGCTTAAAAATGAGCTTGGTCTTCTACTTAACGTTTTTCCTCCAGCAAATGGGCCAAAGTCAAAACGAAGGCAGACAAGCTTGTACAACCTTAATAAGAAAAGTTGATATTAGATTAGAGAGAGAGAGAGAGAGAGAGAGAGAGAGTAAGAGCGGTATAATGACCGTGGCCTCTCTATTAGGGCTAACAGGCTTCTTTGCTATCAGATGGTCATTTACTAATGCTGCTCACTGAGCCTAATCAATGATTTAGGCAGCACTGAACCATAAAAACAGGTTTAGATGAGGTTCTGCTGATTGGGGTTAATTGGTTTTAATTTGAATGTATGCTATACAGTAGATGACTCATTAAGACCACATCAAAACCCAATATCCTTTCAGTGAAGGGCATGTAATAAGACAGAAAGAAAGATAGAAAGAAACAAACAAACAAACAAAGCTGTGGTCAAAGCATTAAATAGGGTTTCTCTGGTACTAGAGAGGGCTTGTGGGATATAGCCAGAGCATGCTGTGGTAGGTGGTAAAATCGTGGTGGACATTTTTTAAACTGTATTTATTTATTTTTTCAGTGTAGCAGTGTAAGACAAATTACAAACACAACTTTGCAGATGAGTGAGCTGAGTAATTAGTTTTCTAAAATGTCTGTGTATAATAATGACTGTTTTCATACAGGTTTTAAATGGAAGACAATTTGCATGGATTCAGAAAGCATCATTGTTGACTAAAGTAATGCTGCACCTCCATATACTGTATACTAACTGTCATTTGAGTTTTAGTAGAGTATTAGTACTGATAGGGTTAGGGTTGGAATAAGTTGTCATCTACTTGAAAAATTACTTTTAGTCAGGATGTCTGTTGGTAGGTCATCACAATACAGATTTAGCAGATATTGACAGTGTAATGAGAGTATACTGAAATTTTTAATGAGAGTTAGTTGACCTGTAGGTGCAAAGTTACTTATTGTCATCAGACAGTGCAAAAGGGACCATTAAAATAAAGTGTTACCAAAAGTTTGAACACTTTTTTTTTTTGCATCCCATTTGTCTGGTTCATCTGAGATGTTTCCACATTAGCTAGACAAAAGTCTTTCTGCAATGTATGGCACTTCACTGCAAATAAATGCTTTTCTAGCTTCAATATTTTGTCTTGATTCCAGCCAAAATATCTAGAAATTCTTAAATCAATAAGGATTTTCTAGAAAAGTAAAAGTCTTGTTTTCAGGAAAAAAACAACTAAATATTTTGCTTACCCCATTGGCAGATTATTTTGTTTGTTTTAAGCAAAAACTTGAGGAGAACTGGCCCCCAACTGTGCATGGTTTCTCCCGAGGTTTCACAGTTTCACAGATGGAGTTTTGGTTCCTTGCCGCTGTCGCCTCTGGCTTGCTTAGTCGGGGACACTTAATTTATAGCGATTATCGACGATTTGACTAAATAGATCTGATTTTAAAAGAGCTGATCTAGACAACAATGTATCTCCATTCAATAATGAATGCCGTTTTCAATTGAGTGTTTAATCGTGTCATTATACATTACTGACACTCTATTCCCCAATTTGATAATGTTCAGTGCTTTGACACAATCTGTTTGTAGAATTTGTAGATAATTTGGCTGAAAACAAGACAAAAAATCTAAGAAAGCTGTTTGTTTGTTTGTTTGTTTTTTGCAGTGTTAAAAGGCTGTTTGAAATTTGCAAAAAAAAAAAACAAACAAAACAAATAAAACACACTCAAACTGTAAGAAACAAGATTTACTGGTCTGATGAATCTTAATTTCAAAGTGTCATGTCTCGACAGAGAACTGAATGTCAAAAAATACAGTTATTCTTAATGAACACCTTGTACAGAGCACTCGGGCTCCATATTGCTGCTTACATTATCCGTATTCTGTTTGAACTCCATTGTATCCTATGTGCTTAGGCAGATAGATTATTTAAAATTGTCACACTTAAACTCTGGAATTCTCTTCCCGGTAATAATCTGTATTCTGTTTTATTTAGTTTAGTTTTGTTTGTGTATGATTCTATGCTGTTGCATTACATCTTATTTATCCCTTCTTCTGTCTCATTTGAACATAATCTACTGTTTTTAATATGTTTTACTCCACTCATTGGACTATTATCTGTTATTTTCTAAACCTTTTGGTGTTACATGTTGTTACATTTGTTTTATAATATGTTTTTTTTTTATTATTTCAGGATTTCTTTTTAGTTTTTTTTGCCATTATATGGTACGAAGCATAGATTGATGTGATCAGTGTTGTACAGTATCGTGAAGCTTGGCATGCTACGGTTTCAAAGTAGCTTCTCTCTCTGACACCATGCAGATCTATAACTGGTGTAAGGATTTTTAAATTACTTAAAGGTAGGATTATCCTGAACATCCATCTTAACCACTTCCTCAAGGGTTACATTCATAAGACACAACCCAGAGAAAAATTGAGAAGAGGGAAGGGAGGGGAAGACAGAATGGAAGAAAAAAACAGGATTTGTGGCAGAATGGGTAGAGGAATATGCCATTGAACTGGAAGGCCATACGTTTTATCAGTCACTGCACTGGCACGTTCAGCTGTCTGAAATTAGCCATCCCGCTCTGGGAATAGGCCGCCGGCATGCCGGCGCGCCACAAATCCGAGCGCAGAAGAATATCAGCTCTCCTCACATGCCGCCTCGTGCCGCCCGGCGATGCCGTCTGAAAACTATCTCTATTGTCCAGTTTGATTGCCTGAATCAAACTGATTTACTGCAAATCCATCGGAGCTTTGATAAATCTATTACAGTTTCATTTCGCTGATTTCATTAACGTGAATAAAACTCAGCCATGCTTTCTGCATAACTGCCTTTTAATGGTCTGGCCCTGTCACCTGCCCGAGCATTAATCCCTATGACTTATTGCTCTACAGAGGGAATGAGTAATGGCTATTTGAATGTGATCAGTGCAGTACAATGCAATTAAGGAAGCAGCACTGCGCTGTGCCTTTAATCCTGAACTAATTTGAATTGCAGTTTGATAGCACTGTGAATCCTGCATAATTATGTAGGGTGAATATTAAACTGGATGACATACCGGAGAAGGTCTTTAACTAGCCCAGCCAGAGGCAGAGAGCCAGGGCCCGACCGAGGAAGAAGGCTAAATTACCTCCGCCTCTCCTGACAGGAGCGCACCCCGGGAGGAGGCAACGGAGCAGAGCTCTAGGACGGCTGACGTGGACATCTCTTTCTCATCTGCTACTTCGGCAGTCGTGTATGAGTGTCATTTTACCCTGAAATAACAGAAACATCAAGTGTGAATTAGAGAGGCCTGGGATGAGTCCAGCTAAAGGGAATGTCACATTTCCTTAAGGGGGAGATTTTACATGAAGCTTCGGATGGGAGGTGTCACTTTAGGGGGGAAAATGCACATTTGGCAGGTTGAAGCTTAATTGAGCTTATCAAAGGCATTATATAACGGGAGGATTAATTTCAGTCATCTTTTCGTCTGGCTTTGACTGAATGACAACTCATTAACTGAATCCACCCCGCTTCTGTTCTTCATAACATTAAGACAGCAGAGATATTTAAATGGTACAGAGAAAGACTATTGAAAAAAAAAAAAAAAAAAAGTAGCTTCAGTGTAACCATGTGTTTAGGACCAGAGAGATAGCAGGAGATATCTCATAAAAAAAAAAACAAAAAAAAAACAAAACGCAAGAGTATGTACAAAATGAGCTGGGCAAAGAAAATAGGCAAAGAGAGGATGCCCGCTAAATTAAGCCATTGTGACTCAAAATCCTCCTTTAATAAGGTTCATGCTGTCTACAACTTCATCATTCTTCCCTGAATGATAATTACTTTATTCAATCATGTTCAAGGTTTTAGTGAAAGCTAGCATTGATTGATTAACTTCAATTACCATGCTTGCATTAGCATAGATAAAAACTGCTTTTCAATTTGTGAGTGGCGCACGGGGTGGAAACCCTGCCTAGATATTTGCATTTCAATGTGTGGCGCTGCCAGGGGAAGGTCTGATCGGCTCTAAGCCCTTTCTGCACCGCTGCCCCGACGCTAGCCCCTCACAGGCTCTTCCTACGTAAACGCTCTTTGTTATGATTCCCGTGGATGCCACATGACTTGCGAAGAGGTGCGTTTGCTGGTTGCCTTCGTTGGTCTTTCGGGGGGTTTTGAGGGATGCGGCGATGTGGCTCTCCTGCCATGAACAGCACGTCCATTCACTGTCCATTAAATGCTCACAGGGGGGATGTTTGCTGCACTTACATGACTTCTCTTATCAGGCTTTCTGTCACAGATTCTGCACAGCAGCCAGTCTGCAGCATGTAGGATAGACTGGAGACATTTCTGTTGGTTTAAATGGTGGTGTTGGCAGACAGTAATGGGTTAAAATATGACTGATGACTTAGATCATCATCTGTTACGGAGTCTGTCACTCTGTCTGTCTATGAATATTAGAGGAGTTTATTTTGTCAGGTTTAATCAACAAGAGCACTGAAACTGGCCCTCATTTATCTTAAGCTCAGATTTGAGTCAGCATTTTATCCGCGCTTCTTTCTGTCATGCGGTAATGTGGTTTGTTAGTTACTTACTAAAGGCAAGCATCACTGCTTACTATTGCTTATAACTGATGTTAACTGTAATATAATGTTATTTGAACATATCAAAACGAATGACACCTCTTGCATCTTGCTGTTACTTTAAAATTCAACATTAGAGCAAGCAATAATGTCTTGTTTCTACCTAAGATTGTGTTTGACATAAATTTAGTTTAGTTTAGTTGTGCTCTAATTTATGTCCAATTTTGTGTTGTTATAGTTAATTGGATCAACACTATTACAGTGCAAAATACGTTATTCTGATTTGACTACAAATTCGTCACTGATGTTTTGTCAGTCCACTCATAATGAATCACTGGCCTTGTAAAGACCTTCACAAATATTTGATAAAAAAAAACAAAAAAAAAAACATCAAATGGCAATATATAATATGAACATGAAACTCATAGGTAAAAAAATATATATATATATTTAAATATATAGATATATTTAATTTCTTCTGTACCTTAAAATACAGGGCACATATTAAGAAATCTAAATATCTTGTAAATCACAAAACGGTAGAAGAGAACTGACAGGGCTGCCAGCAGCTGTGACTGTACTGGGGACGGCTGGGATTACCTCACCTTTGCCTGCATATTTAGTTTTGATTAATGTCACCTAAATGCTGTGTCTTCCAATCGAGTGCTGGGGCTTCATTTGCATGATTTTTGTGCTGGGTGCAAATTTTGGGCTAAATGAGCACCTCTCCTTTTTGTTGGTTTGGAACTGACTGATTTGACTGGGGGAACGTTCCTGTCTGTAACGCTCGGGGATAAGTACACCTGTGAGATATGCAAATGTTCTAGCGGATGATAATGACCTTATTTATTTTAATTTCTAAAGTTGAAATTAGCATTAGAGCAGCTAAATGAACTGGAAGTTAATAATAATTACTTGTATGCATGTGTGCCAAAGCTTAGCCTAGCCTTGCAGCTCACCTCACACTTCTGCCAACGAGAATGCAGGGAAAAAAAAAACAATTAACAGTATAAAGCGAATCTGATCAATGTGTAGGCTCATTTTTCAGAGGACGGAAATTCCCTGGATGTTAGTGGTTGACATGGCTGTTTAGAGACCTGCATTACAGGTTATATTGCAACCACTGGGGATGTAACTCTCTCCAAATTACACTCATTCAATTAATCTCTTTATTAAGCATCAACACCACAGAAGCTAATATAATCCTATTATACTGTCCTGAGTAGATCCCGACATACTGATACTGAATTACACAGGGATTGTAGGATTAGAAACTAATGGGGAATCAAGGTAAAAATGTCACCTAAAGTGGCAAAACATCCCCCACTTTATATACATATATATCAATCATGTGGTTTTAAAATGTAGCCAACTGTAACTAATTATTAAGTGTTTGATGTAAAAGATATGTGTATTAGATATTTTTATTGAAATGAAAGTTGAATTGAAATTAAAAATAAGGCATACACATACACATGTTTTGGATTGCAATAAAATTATAATTATTATTAGTTATAGAAGTATTTTGTTTATGATGTTATTATTAGTAGCAGTATTCAGAGTATTAATGAGCAATCAAAGCCTAAATCATGAATAAATGTAAAGCATTCCTGTAATACATCATATACCCTAAATATCTCTGAACAGTTTTGTGATAATCACAGTGGTCATATGTTGTAGACATAAGGCGAGGACGAAAAAAATTCATTCATTGCATTTCAAATGAATGAATCTATTTTGATGTGTCAATCTTTGCAGAGGCAGCAGTAAGCTTTTGAGCAGTCATAATGCACAACCTGAACAGGAGCTCCAGTCCCCTGCGGCTTTTTTCTGCAAGGCTGGATGCAAACAAAAAGGAGACTCCTCAACTGGATTAGAGAGACAATTTCCCCTGTCACACCCCACTGTCTGAGAAAATGGACAAGACATATGAATGATCAGTGTCAAGTCTCACTTGTACCTGTTCACTTCTGTAATTCATGTGTGTATGACTGTGTGCATGTGACGGTGAAGTCAAACCTTCACATTAGAGCTCTATCAGTCAGGTAACCCTTTGAAAAAGAAAAATGCTTCTACCTGAAATTAAAGATTGATACATGTCAGTTTAGCTCTAGGTATATATACGTATACAGTATCTCACAAAAGTGAGTACACCCCTCACTTTTGTTGCCAGCAGTTCAGACATTAATGGCTGTGTGTTG
>JAUCMS010000153.1:410181-429925 GCA_032357445.1 Enteromius radiatus | reverse complement strand
TATTTTAAGATATCTCAGTGCAAGCCTTTGCAGTTTATACAGCTCTTAACATTTATTTTAATCTAGGACTAGTCTTCATCCCTGTACGGGAAACTGGCCCTATGAGTTTTAATGTTAAATGGGACATTCACAGAAGCAAATTCACAAAACCAATAAAAAACATTGTCTAAAACAAAATTTAATTGGTAGAATATTGGTTCATTCAATTTCTTGGTCTAGCCTACATTAAGCCTGGTTTGAATAGATATTCAGATTTGTAAATTTTATTCCCTTTTAACACTGACATTTATGTTGCCAGGTTCCCCACGCTACTCACCCCAGCCCCCCATCCTCCCCACGTACCCCCCAGTGATTTCTGGTAGGAGCACTACCACAAAGAGCCTATCACAGGACATAGAGGATATGTTCACTCCATCCCACCAAACACCCGCTGTCCACTCCCAGTGCGACTCTTGCAGCATCCCATAGTCTTTTCTCTGCTGTATCCACAGCTGGTGGCTGCCCTATGGGAAGGCTGGATTATTGCTGGGTTAATTTCCTGATGAATGTCCCACCTCTGTATTCAGTTTTCCCCAAATGACCAATTAAAGTACAGCAACTGGCACAGCGTTGCTCGGCAGCAGGTTGCCGGGGGCAGCGAGGCTGGAGGCAGTGTCAGAAGGTGTGTGTCTCACGTTCAGACACTAAGCAGTGTGTGTGTGTGTGTCTGTGTTTGTATGAAAAGAGGGGTGTCAAAGCTTAAGAGAAATAATTATAATTTCTGTTAAAAAAAAAAAAAAAAGTCCCAAGACTTAAACTAGCTTTTCTGTCTGTATAAGTTTGGGTTATGTGCATACATTATTTGAGGTTTTAGGCTAATAATAGATAGTGCTTGCATTTTTTTAAAAAACCCCCTCAGCATTTTGGAAATGCTTCAGTACAAACACTTTCCATTTATGTGTCTGTGTGAAAAGTCAGCACGAATCCTGGCAAATATAAGAAATTCATGCATTTTCTGAATTATTCATGAAAGTATCATGAGATTGTTGTGAAAATTGAGTGAAAAGATTTATGCGATATGACCTATAGTAGTTAACATCAACCACATACAATGTTTTTTTTTTTGCTTTTAATAATAAAAAAAATAAATAAATCTTTGTGTGTTGGTTTATTGCACATTGTGCATGAAAATATAAGAGGATATTTCCCTGTCGACACTTTCACTCATACTGTGTCTGCTAAGATGCTATGGGAAAAAAAACTTTTCAGGACGTGATTCCCGCCCTCGTGCCTCGTAAGAGGCAGCGGGGCAGAGGGACTCAGCATTTTGAAATCAACAAGCTCACACCGGCGCAGGCCCCATGTGCCTCGCCATCTCCCCGGAGAGAAGCATCACTGTTTTCTTCCTAAATGAAGACCAGCGTCTCTCTGCGGCTAGTCTCATTTGGAAACAGTGAGGACGAGCAGCAAGAAGACACCATGTCTTTAGCAGCTTTGGACATGGAGGTGCTGTCAGGCTCAGGACACCCTGCCCCTCCACCAGAATCTTACTCTGTCAAGCTTTTCCGTGTCCTCTTTAAAGCTGTCAGTGAGCTCGGACTGGATTGGGCTCCGCCACAGGAGCCGTCCCGGAGCCACCTAGATGAATGGTTCCTGCGGTTCCTGGATTTGAATGGCGCCCACAAGCCCCTCATCAGAAAACCACACCGTTCTTTCCTGAAGTTCATGATGAACTAACAAAGTCCTGGCGTGCTCCTTATTCGGCGAGACTCCCTAACGTTGCCTCAATTGCCTTTGCGTCATCGCTCGACAGCGCTGAGGAGAAGGGCTATGAAAAACTGCCACCGCTGGATGAATCTGTGGTTGCTCACCTCTGCACGCCCACTCCTGTCAGCTAGAAGGCGAAGCCCGCCCACCCGTCCAAGCTATGTAGAACGGCATCTGCTCTTGCCGGCCAAGCCTTTTCTTCCGCCGGGCAGGCAGCCTCGGTCCTTCACTCCATGGCAGTACTGCAAGTGTTTCAGGTGAAACTTCTCACAGCAGGAGAACCGGAAGCCAAAACGCTTAGAGAGCTCTGGCTCTGGTGCCGAGGGCCATAAGATAACTGCCCAGTCAAGCGGCAGATCTATGGCCAGCCTCGTTGTGTTTGAGCAGCATCTCTGGCTCACGTTAACAGAGATGAAGGAGGCAGATGAAGTCCCATTCCTCGATGCGGCCATCTCACTGAGCAGACTTTTCGGCCCCTCTGTTGAGGGCTTTGCTAAGCGCTTCACGGAGGCACAGATGGCATCCCAAGCAATGCAACACTAAAGTGCTGTACCCTCCGCTGCCAGTGTGCTCCTGATCAACACGTCGAAAAGAGAGCAAGGCAAAGTCTCGCCACAGCCGGACCACCCCGCAAACTGCTCTGTTTTTGTCCTCTACCTCGCAATGTTCTGGATATGATACACACTGTAATTGCTGCAAACACTGGGTCCGTGCAGAACTCTATGATAGAACACCCACAAACTCACAAAAAGGGCAGTTTACCTCAAAAGCACTCACATACGAGTTACATGTCCTTAAACAGCGACAAAGCACTCGATATAATACCGCCCTTATCCCTACGGCAGAATGCCTGGCAAGCCATTCCTGGGGTACCACATTGGTTCATGGGGATAATAAAACACGGTTACACCCTTCAGTTTGCGAGAAGGCCGCCACCGTTTAGCGTCGTCGTCCCCACTTCAGTTCCGAACCGCACCACTACACGCCGAAGTGAGACCACTGCTCTTAAAGGGGACGATACAAATTGTCTCCCAGACAAGAATAGAAAAAGGGTTTTACAGCCGGTTCTTTTTAGTCCCCAAGCGAGACGGCGGTCTGAGACCTTTACTCTATCTGAGGCGTCTGAATTGCGCCCTCATAAAACGACCATTCAGAATGCACACGTTAAAGGCTATCCTTTCGCAAATTCAGTCAGGAGACTGGCTGTTTTCACTGGACCTGAAAGATGCATACTTCCATGTACAAACAGCCCCTCATCACAGGCCATTCTTGAGATTTGCCTTCGAGGGGACAGCATATCAATACAGGGTCCTGCCCTTTGGTCTCTCCCTAGCCCCACACATGTTTACAAAGTGCATGGGCATGGAGCTTTCCCATATGAGACAGATGGAAATTCGTGTCTTGAATTATCTTGACGACTGGCTCGTTCTGGCCAGATCTCGAGCTGAGGCAGAGAGACACAGGGCGCTTCTCCTCTTCCATTTAGACCATCTCGGACTCAGGGTGAACTTCGCCAAGAGTATGCTGTCACCCAGCCAACAAATAACATTTGTGGGCACAGTAATAGACTCTATAGAGTGTTGATCTCGCCGGAGCGTGCCACGGCCACAGCGAGCCTCATTCCAGAGAATGATGGGTCTGATGGCTGCAGCCTCATCAGTACTACAGCTCAGCCTCTTACAAATGAGGCCGCTGCAATGCTGGTTAAAGGCACCACGGCTGCCACGAGCTTGGCATCAAAGACGCATACAGCTCAGAGTAGATGGAGCCTGCATTGCAGTGAGTCGATAAGAGTGACTCACATCCCGGGCAAGCTGAACCAGGGCGCGGACATGCTGTCATGGGGCAGGGTCCGCCCAGAGGAGTGGGCTCTTCACCCACGAACTATCCAGCTCATCTGAAAGATGTTTGGCAGAGCAGAAGTGGATCTTTTCACTTCAGATAGCAGTACACACTGCCCAGCCTTTTTCACGAGGGAAATGGATGTGCTGGCCCAGAACTGGCCCAGTCTCCTCCTCTACGCTTTTCCCCTGATTGCGATTGCTGATCCCCCAGGTCATCATGCGAATCAGGGAGGAAGGTCACAGAGTCCTCTTGTGGTGGAACCAACCATGGATTGTGGACTTGTACACAATGATAGACAGGACCTCCTCTCTCAGGCAGAGGGCTCAATTTGGCACCCGCATCCCAGGCTGTGGGCCCTGCACATTTGGCAGCTCGACGGGAGCCTGCTTGCGCCCCGTGCACATGGAGCTCTGAGAACACAGGTGAGTAACAAGGTGAGTTTCCACAGGTAAGGAACAAAAGTATATCTCACGGTGTGTTGGCGATCGATCAATCGCTTTCCTTTCCACTCTGACTCCTTAAGGTAGGGTTTGCGGTAAGTAGAAGAGGTTCCAGCTCCTTCTAGTACTCCATCTACCAGGACCAGAAGATCGCTCATCAAAAGGTGCTCGGTGCAGAAAGTGCTGTAACTTTAGCAAACGTTAACATAGCATGATATCCTTGAAGACAATGACATGGAATTTTCACCATGAAAGGCATAAAGGTAAGTGATAAAGGAAGTTCAGTGCTAGAGTGAGTGAGTGTATTGTTACCTCGAGCTCAGCCATCTTGTCTTTGGTGTGCACAGCTTTTATGCAGCCTACAGGATTGACATCAGGTGTCGGCAATCAGTGGTCTGGTGATTAGGAGTGTTTGAAGTCGGCTGGGCTGGGATAAGTAGACTATGACAGCATGACACTCAGAGTTTAGAGTCCAACTGAGTCCAGGGAATGGGACCCTAACCCTAAATTGGGCATGCCTGATATCTGATAAAGCCATGTTCATGAGTGCAGCGCTGCTGTGTGTAGGCTACTGCTGTTACCAGGGAAACCACTATATTTGAAAAGCGCCTCCTGCTGGCAGAGAATCAATAATTGCATTTTTAATAAACCTCTCTCACCCATATGACCCAAAATTAGAATATTATAATTGTTTATACATCCGACTCATCTCTTAATCATGTTTTTTACAGTAATTGTACGGTTTAATAGACATAGACATAGCTCTACCTTGTTCACTTGGTAGGCTATTCATTTTATTTCAAACTATTTTTTTTTTTTTTCAGGTCTTAAAAATTTTTAGATTTGATTTTTGAATTCTGCACAGAATACATGAAGCTTTGTACACTGCCAGCATCAATAATGATTCTGATCAGCGTTTGTTCACTGCAGAGCGCACTCTTTAATTTGTTACATTTTACAGTTTACCAATTGATTTTGTGGGCTTTGCATACACGTGCACCCCTCAAATGCCTGAAACCAAAGTGCCCCCCATATAACAAATCCCAATTTAACCCCTGAATAAATGCCTGTATTTTTATATAGACCTATTTATAAAAACCTAAATAATTTGATTGATATTTTTGATTAATATATTTATTATTAGTAGTAGTAGTATTCTATTGATTGCATTTCAGTAAGCTTGAGAACATTTTACTTACATTAAATAATTAAATTACTGTTTTGTTTTTAAAATGGTGGCAGCTTTTAGAAAAAGAATGTTTCTAACATATATGTGGGCCTTTTCTAGATGTAAAAATTAAAATAAGGTTAAGATACTGACAAATGGTAGTGTTTCACTAGACTGGACTCAGACTCGACCTTTTGGGACTTGGACTTGAGTCTGACTCTGCTCATCTTGGACTCAGACTTGTATGGGACTTGACTGATCAAAGACTTGGACTAGACTCTGACTTATGTAACCCTTTTCTTAACCCTAGGGGTTAATTTGAATACTGGCTTAAGAAAGAAACCCGAGTACCCAGTAGTTGAATGGTGAATTGACCGGTGTTTTCCCTTTGAATTTAAAACAGTCCTAATTTGTACAGTCAACGAGGCTCGAAAAGGAATTCACTTAACTTACGTTCATCCGACGATGAAGAGGAAATGTTGAAATGACGCACGTCACAAACTCACTGCTTTCAGTCTCGTCCTGTCCCTGGCACACGTCACCAATCCATCGATCAAAGTCCCACGATGAAATCACACAAGTCCCGTCCAGTTCAACGGTGCATCGCGAGTCCACGACAATCTTTATCAATGGCGTCACTAATGGCGACTGTGAATGTCTCTTGCTGTGGCACACACGGGGTGACTCAACGAGTGCAAACTTAACAATAAGGGAAGGAAAAACATAAACTAACAAACCAAACAAAACGAGGGTTGTTCCCTTACACCTTGGGCCTTATATTATAACATAATAGGTCTCCAAAATGACGACGTCACAGAATTTTCATGCACACAGTTCACATGCAGCTTCTCTCTTTTCCATGTGCGATGCTCCTCCCCTTTCTTCCCCGTATAACTCACATTACGACGCAACCTTAAAGAAGCTCAACAGCCATTGGTCAACCATAATACACCTGAATTAAACACATCATGTCAGTGGATATAAATAAAAAAAATCCTAAACAAGAGAATAATGTTGACACATGTATTAATAACTAACAAAAATAAAATACATACATTTTAATAATTCTGCATCATTATGGCATGCATGTTTTAGGGGTCCCTACACACTCCCCCCACAAAAAAAAATCCAGTATGTCCCCATGCTGGTTACACCAAGACCATGCATAGATTAGATGGTAACCATCTGTTTATAGGGCACAAGTACAGGTTGGTTGTTACATATTTCACACAAGGCATTAGGATTACACCACCAAGCATGTGAAACCCCAGAAACATTCAGTACTTCTGTAGCGGCTTCACGGATACCACAGCGTCGAGAGGATACAGACTGTATGTATGGCACACCCAGCGTATCATAGGTAAATCTAGTATTAGGCTTTCTCTCTCTACTTGATCTACGCACTTCAGGAAGCACAATCTCTAGCTGAGTTTCAGTATCAGTAGGAATAGTGGTCTGTAAAGTACTCTGAGGAGCTTCAGTCAGTATATCATCAACTGCTTCAGTATTTCTATCTTCAGCCTCTAGCTGAACATCAGAAATTTCACTCTGACATGGAATTACTGGGATTTCTGAAACACTGTGAGCATCACCAGACTCTACACGTTCTACTGCTTCTACAGGGGTTTTACTCCGTATCTCTTTGGTAACTGAAGGAGAATTGTTTGCCACATCATCAGCATAAAACCCAAACTCAGACTCTGAATCTGAAGAATTACATTCTCGTGGGAAGGCATCAACTACAAGGGGTGATTTTTCTGACTGAGCAGTTTTACGCTTTTCTTTGGCTCTCCTACGCCTCAAAGCTCTAGGAGAGGGAGTAGGACCAAGATCTACCTGAGGACTCAATCTAACTTCCTGTCCTAAAGGCAAGAGATGATTTCAATGCATGACTTTGGTGGGTCCATTACCATCAATAGGCCTCAAACGATACACTGGAATACCAGACAACTGACTTTCCACGACATAGGGATTGGCACCCCACCTATCTGCAAGCTTTTGCTTTCCTTTGAGGCCAAGGTTTCGAATTAAAACTCTGTCACCCACATTCAAGCTATGGTAGCGGACTTTCTGATCGTACCTTGCCTTACTACTCTGATTCATCTTTTCAGAGGTAGCCTGAGCTAGCTGATAAGCTGCCTGTAATTCCTGCTTCATTTTGGACACATACTTCAAGTACGACACAGGTGATGTATTATCGGCAGAGACACCAAAACAAATATCGACAGGCAATCTAGCCTCTCTGCCAAACATCAAAAAATAAGGAGAGAAACCAGTAGCCTCGTTGGACGTACAATTATAGGCATGTACCAGATGCGCTACGTGCTGACTCCATTTACTTTTCTGACTAGGCTCAAGGGTACCCAGCATATTCAACAAGGTCCTGTTAAATCTTTCTGGCTGGGGATCACCTTGCGGGTGATAAGGTGATGTTCTAGATTTCTTCACCCCTAGCATAGTCAGCAGGTCAGACACCAACTGACTCTCAAAATCCCTGCCTTGGTCCGAGTGTATGCGAGTAGGAAGGCCATAATGTATGAAATACTTTTCCCACAAAGTCTTTGCCACTGTAGAAGCTTTTTGGTCCCTCGTGGGAAAAGCTTGAGCATAACGTGTGTAATGGTCAGTGACCACCAACACATTACACACATTGCGAAAATCAGCTTCGATGGAAAGAAAATCAATACATACGAGGTCCATAGGTCCTGAACTCTGCATGTGAGACAATGGAGCAGCCCTCTGAGGCAACATCTTCCTTTTTATGCAGCGCTCGCATGTCTTACAGTAAGCCTCTACATCACGCTTCATGCGTGGCCAGTAAAATCGGTCACAAACTAGGCCATACGACTTTTCGAAGCCTAGATGTCCAATCTCGTCATGCAAGGACTTCAGCACTCTGCTGTGGAATTGCTTTGGCAGTACAAGCTGTCTTTTCACCCTGTGATCACTCTGCCGAACTGTCCTGTAAAGCAATCCATTATCCACTGACAATTTTTCCCACTCTCTTTTCAGAATCTTCATCTGAGGGTGCTTACTCTGGATGTTACTGGAAGGTCTCTTATCACAAACAGCTCTCCACACTTCTCCGAGGAACGAATCATTTCTCTGGGCTGCTTGAAGCTCTTCATGACTAAGGACAGGTGAGTGATCTGCAGTTACCTTAGTGACATGAGAGTAAGCTTTGGGAACAGCAGACATATGTGCTCCAGCCTGTTGCACTGCACTGGTGTAAGAGACATTCTGGGTTCTCCTCTCTGCAGCCAAAGCCTGACAAAGAGCCCTTACACCCGCAGCTGGAATTTCCTGCCACTCGTCATCAGCACTCGGACAAGAATGTGGACGCCTGGACAATGCATCTGCATCAACATTTCTGCGACCAGGACGATACTTCAGACTAAAATTGTAGGTGGTTAAGGCAGAAAGCCATCAAGTTTCGCTGACTTCATTATGTAGGTTAGAGGATTGTTGTCGGTTATAATCACAAAAGGAACACCGTAAAGATAATCGTGCAGTCTATCCACAACAGCCCACTTCAGAGCTAAAAATTCCAGTTTATGGGCTGGATAGTTTCTCTCTGAAGGGGAAAGGCTGCGACTGATGAAAGCAACAGGGCGTAATCCTTCCTCATGTTCTTGATACAGTACTCCTCCAAGCCCATCTATGCTCGCGTCCACGTGCAAAACATATGGCTTTTCGGCATCCACAAAGGCTAAGACTGGAGCTTGAGTCAGACACTTTTCAAGATTTGGAAGGCTGTATCACACTGAGCCGTCCATCGGGATCCAAACGGTTCAAAGGATTTGTAACAGGGTTTGGTGTTACTCGTAGGTGAACTTTTGTTTGTCTTCTTTGCAGTACCGCCAGAAGATGGATACCCCTGCAACAATTCATGAAGAGGTCGACACAACTTCGAGAAATCCTTCACGAACCGCCTGTAATATCCACAAAACCCTAGAAAAGATCTGAGCTCTGTTATCGTCTGGGGCTGTGGCCATGAAACAACAGCCTCGATCTTGGAAGGATCAGTGGATATTCCATCCTGTGACACAATATGCCCAACGTAGTTCACCGAAGTCCTGCCGAATTGACACTTGTCAAGGGAGATCTTCAGTCCCTCTTCCCTCAACCTATCTAGGACTTTCAAAAGGCGCTCTTCATGCTCGTCAATAGTTCGTCCAAAAACAATTAAATCGTCCAAGTATACTAGAACTTCCAAAAAGTTCATATCCCCTACAGTGCGCTGCATGACTCTTTGGAAAGTGGCGGGTGCTTCACAGATGCCCTGGGGCATACACTCAAATTGATAGAACCACAAGGGGCAGATAAACGCAGTCTTCTCCTTGTTGGCGTCACTCATGGGTATTTGATAATACCCACTCTCCTCAAGTCGATAACACTGAACCATCTGCTTCCAGAAAGACTATGGAGGGCATCCTCAATGCGGGGCACAGTATACTGGTCTGGTATAGTCCGTTGGTTGAGCGTCCGATAGTCCACACACATTCTAACCTTCCCAGACTTTTTGCGCACCACCACAATGGGCGAAGCATAGGGGCTGCGGGACTCTGTTATAATGCCACTACCCTGCAGTTCTTGTAAGTGCAGTCGCACATCTTCTAAGTCAGCAGGGGCAAGACGGCGAGATCTTTTCAAACCTTATTTCATGAGTGGTGCTTTTTGAACATCTCACATCCCACTCGTGTAGAGAAAACACTTCCTTTCTCTGCATCATCTTCTCACTCAAGCTTTGTTTTACTTCCTCTGGCATTGGAGAATCTCCAAAGTCAAACAAGGCAGGTGACAAAGTATTTTTCTCTGGTGGATGATTAGCAGGAAGTTGTGGCACTAAGGATACTGGAAAAACATGAGCAAGGGGAGCTCCTCGCTTCACCCATACTTCTTTTGTAGACAAATTTCTGACAGTCACTGTGATTTTACAACTGGATACAACGGAGGCTGAATGAACTTCAGGCCTCACCTCTAGAAAATCAGAGCCTGGGTCCCCAACTGCTGCTCTGTCTACTAGCATAGTGATTCAGTCATCTGAGCAGGAAGTTTGAGCAGACCAGGAAGTCACGGAGTTTGATTTGGTTTCAGAACAACAGGGTTATGCTTCATGAACCAAACTGTTCCATGCTTGTCTGTGTCATCCTGTGTAACATCCGTGTTTTGGATAGTCTCATATGCCTCTGTGATTACGGGATGTATGGTCAGCACATTCAAGAATTTTTCACCAGCCTGTTTACGACAAGACTCAAGCAACTTCTTCACCAAGCTAGTGTTAGTCCCAAGCAAAATAGCTATTCCTTCCCGTTTCACAGGGTCTGGGCATACAATGGCAAGCGTGTCAATCACTTGATGCACTCCAGCTACACTTTCGGTGAACTCAAGTCTGAGGGGCAAATGTCCATCATAGGGATATTTATGCGAGCTTAGACCCCAAATCTCAAGGTTTTCCACAGGCTGAAGATCCAAGTGTTTCAGATAAGTCTTATAAAAACTGCGGTATAACAGTGTAACCTGTGAACCACTGTCAAGAAGAGCTTTGGCGTAGATACCTTCAATTTGGACAGGCACTTCAGAGACAGGTCCTATTAACCCCTCAGGCAATTTTGGCCTACCGGTATCAAGCATGAATGAATCACAAGTGGAACATATTGTCTCAGGAGCCCCGTGCCGTTCCTTCACTGAACTCCTCACCAGTTTCCCTGCAGTCTATGCATCTTTAACAGCTTCTGATTTACTTTCCTGAGGTCCTCAGGTGCTTTGCACTCCCACTTCTTATGTCCATCTTCACCACATTTGTAGCAAAAGATCCCAGGCACTGGGGGCTGGTTGGGTTCAGCCATTTGGGAATTGTCTCGATTCACACTCCCAGGGTTTTTGACGGGTGTTGTCTGAGGAGCACAATCAGAAGTCACAGTAGGCACATTCAATAGTTGACTCACCTGGGTAGATAGCTCTTTAATCTCCTTCTTCAGGTTTTGTAATTCAGACGGCACAGATGCCTGAGGAGACACGACAATGGCAACCGAAGCTTTAACATTTTCCCTTGCCGATACTAGTGTTCTTCCTCACGTATTTCCTTCATCAGCTGTGAAAAAGATGGGGGACTCTGCAACGTGTGAGTCATTCTGATTCGCAAAGCAACCATATAAGGGCTCCCTTAATTAGCTGCTCCATTCTGGCTCTATTTATTCCAGCTGCATCAATCCCACCCTTTAACAAGGCTCTGTGGAGAAGTTTGTCTAGGCGGTACAAGAAAGCTGAAAGTTTCTCTTCACTTTCCTGGTAGGTGTGACGAAATCTGGCCATAAGGTCAGGCCCACTCTCAGTAGTTCCATATGCAGTCTCAAGTGAAGCTAAGTACTCATTGGCAGTCGCAGATGGATTACTCACTTTTAGAAACCGAATTATATCAGCAGCGGGACCTCGTAGACTTTCCACGATGCGTTGTCTCTTTGCTGCTTTGGTGCACTGCCATTATCTTATCATTTGCGCCGCCTGTTCCATCCAGGTTTCATACTCCTCTTCACCTGGCGGTAGAGGTTTTAGCCCAGAAAACACTCTCAGTTTTCAGTAGCTGGGACTATCATGAGGAACTTGACTGCCCCGATCTACTAACTTTCCTATAGCATCAACAAGGTCCCCACTGATATCAGATTTGGGAGGCTGCTTCCCCATGATCAGGGCCTTCACTTCATCCATCGACTTTCCCTCCTGCTGCAACAATGCCTGCAGTTTGAGCTGAAAGGAATCATCTTCAGAGGCTGGACTGTGAGCTGCTAGGCTGCGAACTAAGTGGACGCTCCAGGGTCCAGCTTCATTTTCTATGCCTATATCCGGAGGTATGACATCATGCTCTAGATCGGCACTTGCCTCCACTAGAATGAACAACCATCTACCAGTTACATCACCATGGCGGCTACGTATTTTTGTGCGACCAAAAACTTTAACTGTGTTTAACACTTTTTCAATAGCGGCATCACTCGTGCCTAAAGGAACATTACTCAAAACAATGGCACGGGAGAGATTTGCATCCTCTTCTCTGCTCCACTCAACAGTCTTAACCAGATCCATAATTTCTGCAAGTCAAAGTAAGCAACTAGTACTGGGGTGAAAGAAACTTTTAAACTATTACATTATAAAAGGGGAAAACAAGATCCCAGCGGTGCCTCCAAAAATGTAACCCTTTTCTTAACCCTAGGGGTTAATTTGAATACTGGCTTAAGAAAGAAACCTGAGTACCCGGTAGTTGAATGGTGAATTGACCGGTGTTTTCCCTTTGAATTTAAAACAGTCCTAATTTGTATTTTTCTTTAGAATTTGAAAAAGTGTAGAATGAATTAACTATAAAAAAAAAACAATGAAATACCAAATTATGAGAAGAAAGAATAACAAAGGTTTATTTGGGTAAACTAATAAACGACTTTTCCCTTTGTGGAAACGATAAAGAGTAAAACAAATAAACAATAAGAATTTATGAAAAAAATAATAAATGCACAGATGAAAACAAACTCTTTTACCCAAGGGAATATGCAGAAATGGTTTCTAGTAAATAGAAGATTTGTACCACCTTTTGTGTTTCAAGATTACCATTTTCCTGTTCCTATACTTATTAACCTTGTTTCTCTCACCTTTTTAACTTCAAATCAACACAAGATGAGAATTCACAAACTTGCTTAGGCTGAACACTTCATAGAAAAAACACAAATTCAATGTCACCTTATCAGAAAATGAATAAAAACCCAAAGTTCACACTTTTATAACGTCTCTCTCAGTCCCATATGCAAATTTGTATAAATGAGTAACACAGTCACAAGTGTACGTGTATTTCACGTTGGGACCCAGTTCGTTGGTGCACATAACAGTTCGGAATGATTGGTCACAGTCAACGAGGCTCGAAAAGGAATTCACTTAACTTACGTCCATCCGACGATGAGGTGGAAATGTTGAAATGACGCACGTCACAAACTCACTGCTTTCAGTCTCGTCCTGTCCCTGGCACACGTCACCAATCCATCGACCAAAGTCCCACGATGAAATCACACAAGTCCCGTCCAGTTCAACGGCGCATCGCGAGTCCACGACGATCTTTATTAATGGCGTCACTAATGGCGACTGTGAATGTCTCTTGCTGTGGCACACACGGGGTGACTCAACGAGTGCAAACTTAACAATAAGGGAAGGAAAAACATAAACTAACAAACCAAACAAAACGAGGGTTGTTCCCTTACACCTTGGGCCTTATATTATAACATAATAGGTCTCCAAAATGACGACGTCACAGAATTTTCACGCACACAGTTCACATGCAGCTTCTCTCTTTTCCATATGCGATGCTCCTCCCCTTTCTTCCCCGTATAACTCACGTTACGACGCAACCTTAAAGAAGCTCAACAGTCATTGGTCAACCATAATACACCTGAATTAAACACATCATGTCAGTGGATATAAATAAAAAATCCTAAACAAGAGAATAATGTTGACACATGTATTAATAACTAACAAAAATAAATTACATACATTTTAATATTCTGCATCATTATGGCATGCATGTTTTAGGGGTCCCTACACTTAAATTAGGTGGACTCGAACCCAACTAGTTACTGTTCTGTAAAATAGTGTTCATAATGTCAGCTTGATTGTTTTGTACACTTTAATGGATCATAAGACAATTAAGAGATAATATTTATTTATTTTTATTTTATTGTTTTAAAATGACCGTCCATTATTTCTTGCTATACACTATACTGTCACTATTACATCATGATTTTAATAATGCATAAAAATTTAAATCTACAGTATATCATGTTGACTGTAGGATCTGTGAAACTTGTAAGAGACGGTGTAATATTTCACTGTGCTTCTTCTCATTGTTAATGATTTACAAAGAAAATGTTAACTGTTAATTGAGTAACCATCTCAAACAGATATAAAGAAAATTCAAGAACCATAATCAAATTAATGTGATGATGCTTTACATATACTGAGATCACACTGGACACACATCCAGTGACCTATGACAGATGGAAGTTTTGCTGTAGTCTCTTATACCAGAATCTCATCACGTTTCCATGATACAAAGCTTTTGAGTTTAACTCACTGTAGTCAGAAATAAACTGATAGAAAGACAGGGAGGGAGAGAAAGATATAGTGGTATGGCCATAGTCTTCCAGATCTGAGGGACGATTACAAACAAAGGACGATGTTGTGCAATATCCGACCCTTGCTCTACTGGAGTAGTCCGAACAGAATCAAAGCAAACAAAGACTTGCTCCTGTCTGCACCTCCAAAGAGGAAGAGACACCACACACACGACCTGCTTCCTTTCATATCCACCCTTATAAAGATCTCTCAAATGAAAAACGGGAGGTAACATAGAGGGGAGGTACGGGACACGCTGAGCCTTTATAGTGGGGTCGCAGCTAGGATCACCATGATAAGGTCACTCTAGAATCCAAATTTACACCCTATAATTGGCTAGCTGGTGCGCCTGATTGCATTCTAGAGCCGAGTGATGCTTTAACGGCCTCTGGCCGGAGGAAAACATAGCCGATCACAGAAATAAGAATATAGACGTCATAGTGATAAGGAATATTTCTTAGAAAAAAAAGTACTTGGAGGTTTTCTGCGTCTACAATTTTAATTAAAAAATTTGAGTGTTAATTAACTGCAGTACAATGTCAGACTACAACACAAAAGAGCGACAAAGTAATACAGGATGGGAAAGAAAAACAGAGAGAAAGAAAGTGAAAAAGAGAGCATTAACTGGAGTAATTTGATCAATTGGGCATGAAGAGAGGAGGTTTATTTGGTGCAGGGAGCAGCTTCCATTTAAAGTGTGAGTTGAGTTAAGTGGAGTTTGATTGCGCTGTTGGATTGTCAGGGGCAGCACCGGATGGCTCCTCACTCCTCTAATTAGAATCGTATTCTTCTAATTAGAGGTCCGTAGCTTTGCTTAGGAATTTTAGCTGCATGTGAGGATTGTGCATAATGCGTGTCATAAATAGTGTTTATGGCTAACATGGTTGTCACCATAAAACCATTAAAACTAATGAATGAGGATCCAGACAATTCACCTGAGTGCATTAGGCCTCATCTCTGTGAAAATCCATTATCCTAAAGAGGGTTTGGGGTGCACCGGTGAAATAGGGTCTCAAAAGTGGCGCCAATTTGAACCACATATGTTCACTCTGCGGCCATCTTGGCAATTCTTGTCTGCTTTAATGAGGAAAGACAAAAAATGCAAAACTGCTCTGTATAAATCCTCATCCAAAGCTTCATCCTTCAGACTCTCCCATTGTTTTTCCCAGGAGACAGTGCATGGTCTCCTCAGGCTATTGGTTTTGGGGGCCTGGGAACATGTGAAGAATGAGCACTGTCTGTCGCCCACACATTTGTCCACGCTGTGAGACTGTCTGAGAGGATGTAGACATATTCCAAGCACTGATCCATAGCACAGAATAAACAGTAGCTGATCTGAAATGCTCCCCACTTCCTGCAGAAGAGATTGGCTGGTAGACTGTGACCCCTGCAGACTCGCAGGGTAACCCACTGTGAAGGTGGTTTACCCTCAATGCTTAGCTCTTCTGACAGCACTGATATTTGGTGACAGAGTGTTGGGACTGTATCAGGATACTGAAGGAATGCTCATATTACAAGCCATAGAGGAAAGACATACACAGTCCTAACCACAGTCAAGTCACAGCAAACAGAACCAATTACCTGAATAGTATCAGAATTTCTGCAAAAGTTCTCACAACCCCTCTTGTGTCCAGCAAAAGCAGCAGTAATGGAGAGTTTCTCCATGCAGACACTGCAGCGGGGACACTGTAAAAAAAAAAAAAAAAAAAAAAAAACGACAGGGGCAGGCAGGGGTGTAATTAAGGCGGGGGACACTTTTATTCTGGGTAATAGGAGGCGCGGGCCCAGTCTATTCCCTAACGCACTCCCCACACGCCACAGAGCGCATTTTAATACCCTCACATACAAGCACCTAAATGCCACTCTTATGGCCCTCATGGAGAGGTAATATTGATGTGTAAATAGGATAAATACCAACATCCAAGGGTTTAAGGGATGTAGTAAATAAACATAAACTAATACACAACAGGCATAAACACTGCAACCGTCTAATTCAGATAGAGAGAAGAGGAAGAGAGATACTAAGAAAGAAATCATGCCTGCATTTGAGGTGCACAATAATGCACTACAGAAAATGTTTAAATCTTCCTGATATGAGCCGCCACATGCACACATGCAATGGAATGCCATCACGAAAACATGCTCTGCCTTTCTTGTGATATGAAGCACACATTACAGTGTTCTTAGATGGAGAACTAATTGTTGTTAACTTTCTCTTGGAGTCAGTTTAACCCATCATAAAATAAATAAAATAATAGTTATAAAATAGAAGAAAAATAAAATAAAAAGATGTAAAGACAAGAAGGGAAACAAGAGATCTGATTAAAGCTACAGCAAAAGATCTAAAAATATAAACACTTTAAAATACTGGTTACGCCATATTTATTTGACCTTGGAAAAACTAAAGTTCATCTTCAAATTTGACACGATACTAGATTCAAAAGGTATACCATTACTTGATTAGAATTGATGCCGACCAAAAACTATACTATGCTTTTAAAGACTGATTTTAAAATTGCTTTGAAATATTAATAAAATAAATCAGTGTTACACTCACTTTATTATAGTGATAAACCAAATAATATTGTTTCTTAAATGTAAGCTATTTGCAGTTACCAAAAGTAACTTGGTACCTTAATATACACCAATGTGCAAGTGTGTATTTATTTATTTTAAATGTTTATTAATTTTGTAGTTTCATGAATTAGAGAAAGAAGTATCAGTTTTAAAATGTATTTTACTTCAGTGGTGAATACAATAGTAAAATGAAACTCACCTTAAAACCTCTGCTGTCTTTGCATAAAGAACAATGTTGCATCAGACGAACCGGACTGGATCTTCGCATATAATGCCAATATTAATGATGAAGACCACAGACATCAGGCCATCCTGCCACCAACTAGCTCTACCAATTTTATCTGCAATAAATAATCCACCATCATTGAGCTCTGGCACGCCATAATGGCAAGTGAAATATGCTGGTATGATAGAACCAATAAATCCAGATTTTCCTATGGTTCCCTCAGGCTAGAACAATATGTAACTATAGCAGTCTGTGTCAGGTGGGGCTATCACTGAACTATCATAAAATCTAAATGGGTGCTAATTAGCAGCGCCTTCCCCTTCCGACTCAGTATTTCTATTGACATTTTAGTGAGCTTCTACTGCCTTCCTTCACTAGAACACCATAACTCATAGGAATAAGAGAAGGAATACAAGGAGAAAAGATTTCTACTTCTACAGAACAATAATGAAACCTGCTATATTTGTTTAATATGTAAATTGGCTTATCGATTACCAAACAGTATGTTTGGTCTAGGCAAAGTTTATACTTGCACCTGCATATACACAAAGTCACATTTTTTTAGCTTCAAAGTAGTTTAGCAGTGTTTACGGGGTATTAATCTATTTTTCATTTAAGTGTCAACTTCAAAGTCAAGTCATATTTATTTATATAGGGAAGCTTTATATTGTCAACAGGAAAGCGGTTTGTCATTGATTCTAAGACATTTCTCCTAAAAATTAAGAAAAAAAAAAAAAAGCAAACTAGTCGATTGCTAACATAATGTAAGAGCACTGTGCTATAAAAGCAATATGAATACCAGCAGTGGGTAGCCTCCTGCAAAGACTTGGTATATCCAAGCCATTAAAATGAAGGACTGTAGGGATTTGCTTATTAATATGCATCAAAAAATTATTTTGATTTAAGGTGTAATACAAAGTGCACAAAAAATGATAATAATATTAATAACAATAAGAATAATGATGATAATAATATGTTGAAATATATGTATTACGCATTGCAAAATTATTAAATTAATAGGCATTTCTAACAATAGGTGCATTACTTGACTTGATTTTGATGTTGACTTTCTACGGTATGTCACATTCTTTAGAATTAGTTACACTGACTCAGGCATATCAGTAAGTGAGTGAAAATGAACACATTAAAAAATGCTGGTGGCTAAAGTGTAATAACACTGTAAACGGGGCTACAATAATATGTTAGCACAACTATATGATTGTGTTTTCGAGAAAGCAATGTTAATGCATGGTATATGGACAATACTTTTGTCCATATAATGTGTATTAATTCAGCTAAGAGCTCACTTTTGACTTAGTGATCTTCTGTTGGTCCATCTTCACATAATATGGATCTTGTAAACATTACCACAGTTCTTCTGGATTTAGTCTGTCTCAGTTTTTTCTGTTTCTTCATGTCATTCCAGACAGAGATCAGATCTCTGTGTGGAGCACTTGCTGCTGTCAGACTTCTTGTGCAAACAAAAATCTCTGGAATATTACAATTAATGGCAAAAATTAATGTTTGACTATTTAAACTGATATTTCCTACTGACACACTACAGCAAAACATAAAAAAATGCTGACTTAAAACATTTTAGCCAGTGAAAGTACAAGTGTTCTAATAATTATTGCCACTATATTACAAGTCTAAAAGCAGCATTTTAATGTAAGTGTAATTTACGTGTTTTCACCCGTTTTCTGTAATTCCTTTTCACCAAAATAGTGCTAAATTCTTGTGCCGATGTGTCACCGAAGTCTGAGCAGGTACTGTAATGCGCTACTGTTCACCGGGAAGAATGTGAAATATTCAGACCCCCTTAATTTTTTTTTTTATAATCTTTGTTATATTGCAGCCATTTGCTAAAATCATTGAAATTATTTTTATTTTCCTCATTAATGTACACACAACACCCCATATTGACAGAAAAACACAGAATTGTTGACATTTTGTGCTGATTTGTTAAAAAAGAAAAACTGAAATATCTCATGGTCCTAAGTATTCAGACCCTTTGCTAAGTATTTAGTAAAAGCACCCTTTTGATCAAATACAGCCATGATGTCACATCTTCACAAACACCAGTTCCTGGATAAGTCACAGAAACTTCACAGCCTGAAACACTGGACCAGTCACTAATCACCAGATCACAATCACCTGATTTCTGACACCTGCATCCAATCACCAGCACACCTTAAAACTCAGTCTCAGCCAAGCATGCGTTGGCTGAGCTCTTCGTTTGCTCCCTACTGCTTTGTGGAGAAACGCTCAGAGACTTCTTACCTTCTGCCCGTCTGCCTGCTTTTCCTGCATGCCTGCCTGAGTCTCAAGCCCGCATCTCGACAAAGACTTTGAAAAAGACTGAGTATCACTATTCTTGCCTATTGCTTTGAAAAGCCTTTCATGTCAGTTTACTCACCTGAAAATTACCTGCACCGATCTTGTGTGTTGTGAAACCTGTGAAAAATAAATACTTGAAACGTACCTTTTGCTCTCCGTCTACTACCTGAGCGTGACACATGAGTCTTTTTGGGGAAGATGCAACAAGTTTTTCACACCTGGATTTGGGGATCCTCTGCCATTCCTCCTTGCAGATCC
>JAUCMS010000153.1:392325-410081 GCA_032357445.1 Enteromius radiatus | reverse complement strand
TATAAACTGCTTATTAATGACTATTAATGTTGGAACGATGCTTTATAAAGGATGAACTGACTATTTACTAATGCTTAACTAATGATATATAGCATGTAGTTATTATAAAGTGTTACCCATCTTTCCCTCGACTGCAACCAGTCGTTTTGTCCCTGCAGCTGAAAAACACTCCCACAGCAACCTCCACACATTCCGCTTAGAATTAAAGCCAAAAAGATCAATCTTGGTCTCATCAGACCAGAGAATCTTATTTCTCACCATCTTGGAGTCCTTCAGGTGTTTGTTTTTAGCAAACTCCATGCGGGCTTTCATGTGTCTTGCACACCCCTTTTTAGTCACTCCGGTCCTCCGTTGTTCTAAATACGAAACCCTTAGCGTCAATATGCCGACGTGATAATTTTTACATTTTATCATCATAATTAAAAGATATATTGTGTAAAATGGCATTATTGCATACATGTAGGGGTGTGATTTTTCAATGTAAACAGTCAAAACAGTTTTATCTAAATTATATTATTTACACATTTATAAGCACGTAACCCAAACCCTAAAGCACGTAACCCAATCCCTAAACCTACCATCTGTTAATATAACACAAGATATAGCAAGCAGATAAAACTACCGTCATAATTTATTTGAAAAATATTAATATTCCAAGTCTTTTGATGCAAACGATTGATTTGTTAGAGTAATAGACACAGGCACTGTCTCCGTCTTCCGTGTACTTCCTGTGCGTCGCTGCAGTCTGTGATTTTAAAAATGCCAATTTTAAAAAAAATCAACATTGGTCATGAAATGCCTTTTGCTCTTGTGTGTCTCATGATCGATTATGTCATGTTGTTGTGAAATACTATTGGCTCTTGTGTTCTTGCAACTGATTGCGTCATTCTACCGGACGGGAGTATGAAGTTTGGCTGAAGTTTGGCACTGATGCCATGGTCATAGCAGCAACAGCCAATGAAATTTGACAGGAACTCAACAACAAAAACTCGGAACGTGATTGGCTGCCGCCTGGCTACTACATTTGCATAGAGCGATCCTGATTGGCTGACGTTTTCCGTCAGAACTTTTCGGCAATGCTAGACGTCACCCATTCAAAGTTAATGGGAAGCGCTGATGCCCCGTGTGAACACACCGTTAAGGTGCTCCAATAAAAGTTAAAAAATTATAAAATAAATGTATATATACATGCACACCATTACATTAAGCCAAACAACTGAAAGCAACAGAGGACCCTTCACATCGAAAAGTGACTAAAAAGGGGTATCTTCAAAAAGCGACGCAAAAGGGTCTTGACCAAGTGTCAAAATGTGACGAGTTGGAGTGTGAGAATGTGTTGCCCAAATGTCTTCCATTTAAGGATTTTGTAGACCACTGTGCTCTTAGGAACCTTAACTGCAGCAGAATTTTTTGGCTAGATCTGTGCCTTGCCAAAATTCTACCTCTGAGCTCTTCAGGCAGTTCCTTTGACCTCATGATTCTCATTTGCTCTAACATGCATTGTGAGCCATAAGGTCTTATATAGACAGGTGTGTCTTTAATCAAGTCCGTTTAAATCAGTATAATCAAACACAACTGGACTCAAATGAAGGTGTATAACCATTTCAAGAAAGATCAGAAGAAATGGACAGCACTTGAGATAAATATAGGAGTGTCACAGCAAAGGGTCTGAATACTTAGGACCATGTAATATTTCAGTTTTTCTTTTTAATAAATCTGCAAAAATATCAACATTTCTGTGTTTTTCTGTCAATATGGGGTGCTGTGTTTTTTTAGCAAACGGCTGCAATATAACAAAGAGTGAAAACTTTAAGGGGGTCTCTGAATACTCAGTACCCCCTGTATATATATATATATATATATATATATATATATATATTAGATTAGATTAGATTCAACTTTATTGCCATTACATATGTACAAGTGCAAGGCAACAAAATGCAGTTTAGGTCTAACCAGGATTGCAATAAGCATTAAGTGCAGGATGCACGCTTATAGAAGATATGTTAAAAGAGAAACTATGGGTAATATTTACAGATGGATGTACTATGAACATAATTAGTTGCTATTAACTTAGCTGTGGCTGAAACCGCATTTCCTAATCAATAAAATTCCGTCACGTCCAATCAAAACCATAAGCCTTCCCCTTAAATAAGCCATTTCCTTCCCTTACACATTTCGTTACATCCCTCTTCCACCCCTTCTCCACCTAGGGTCTTCCTACTGGGGGGGCGAGCAGAGTTCAAGCCGCACGACGAGCTCAGCCCTCGCTAGGGTTCAAAGAACTAGGGCTCAGTGTTCGCAGACCTCCCGCCTCGCCCCCTGGACAGCACGCCAAACACGTTTAACTGTATATCATAAGGAAGCGCGAACATGTGAAACTACTTAAATATCGATGAGTTTTCATTTGTGATTTTTTTTCTTAAATGTTACCAGCAGAGCTTACATGACATTAAAAATATATATAATATTCTTCAATTTTATCAAATGACGTCTACCAATAGACTGGAAATGTTTGTTTCATATCAGTCTGTACTTGTTCACTTTGAGAGATGCTGCAAGACTTGACATTTGAAATAAGCACCATATAAAGTATATAAAGCCCTTTCCAATTTGATTGATTTCCATTGTCACAAATACACACTCTACTGATGGATCCACACAGATTAAGAAAGCAGGGTAATGTAAACCTATATGCATCTCACTTAGTCAAATTAATAAAACTCAGTGTGTGTGTGATCTTGTTGAACATATGCTGTGAGAGCAGCTAAGCCATCTGGCTCAGAGTCAAGCATTTCCAGCAACAGCAGACTTACACTACCTGACTGAGAAGGGAGCATTATTCCCCTGGCAAGGAGGCCACAAATGGAGAAATATTATTGAAATTATTATCTGCATGGAGACTCAGATTTGAGCTGACATTTCAGCAGCAGCGCAGGGTAATCCGAGGGGTTGTGCAGGAGGAGACGGGGCGGGGGTTTGATGCTAAGCCCAGTACTGATGATTAATGAAGCTGGAGCTACTCATAGACCCGACACACCTCCACCCAGACCCAGGGGCCAACACACATATGAGAACAGAAGAGCGAGAGAGATGATGGGAGAGGAAAAAAAAAACAGTAAGTGGAATCCAGAAAAGGGAAATACAGCCAAAGAGAATTAATGTAGTCTTAGCCACAAATTGCCTATCAACGGACCACAGAAAATTCACTCACTGATCATCTGATGCATATTACATGCAAAACTGGGAAGCACTTTTTTCAGTCTAACCAGCTTTTTTTTTTTTTTTTGAGAGAGAGACCTAACTACTTAATTGACTTGATTTCCAGCTTATGGACCAAATTTTAGAAAAGCGCTTAAAATTTTATTTAATTTTAATTTGATTTCATGTAAACTAGAAAATGGTTCTAACTAAGTGAAATACATATTTTGTATTTTTGAAATAGTTTTTTTCAAAGTAGTTTTACAAACATAATGCTAATATTTAGCTTTATAACATAACCGATAAACCAGTTGATATTTGCTATGTAGTATTGCTTTATGTGAGTGTACTGCATGTAGACAGGTAGTTAGAATAGCTAGTAATTAGTTGATACCAAATCATATTTAAGGTTCTTTGAAAGTCATCCTATACTACCAATAAATAATACATAACGCATAATATCTTTAATTGTAAAATGTGGACACAGGCTTCAAATGCTGTAACTGTACTGCAGATCCCTATCTCCCTCCACTTGACTGGATCCATAAAACATTGACAAGACTAATCATCTGAACTGACTACACTTTTTCCTGTGTTAGGTGCATTTATGCCATACTGTACAATTAATCAGTTAACGGAAATAAAGCTGATCGGCTACCTGGCTGGAATGCTAATACATATGGACAAACTGTGGAAGTGAAACATTTTATTGAAAAAATTGAAGAAACAGAGTTAAATGTGAATAAATATACATCATCACAACTGTTAGTGTATCCCAGTCACTAATGAATTGCTGTGTGGATACTTTTCTTTCTTTTTTCTTTTTTATAGATTGTGATGTACAGTATTCCCATAGTCATCACTGACACAGATGCTTTATTTAAAGTGTGAGAAATGTGAAGTGTGAAAAAAGGGGGAAGATAATCGCAAGAGCAAAGCATCACACAATTGTGCAAAAACAGACAGGAGCTTAAAATAATAAACAATTAAATAATTTGTTAACACAATGGGTTATTTCTTTTTCTTAAATAACCCACTGTGTAAACATTGTGTAACCATTTTTTTTTCTTTTCTTTTCTTTATTATTATTATTATTATTTTCTTCTCTCCTGCTTTACGAGAGTGGCCCAAGCATGATTAATTGCAAGCTTACAGGTTTTTCAGCTTCAAGAGTAAATCAGCTGCTCTGAAGTGCTAACTTGCTAAAATCTAAACTAATTTTAGGCCAAGATATTAAAATATAATCCATCTTCTTCTTCCACGGGGAGAGCTAATTAGAAAATGTGACTGGCATAAGGGAGAGGAGGAATAGGAACTCTGGGATTAGAGATATAGAGAGAAAAGCACAGCCTCGCTGTAATATCGCTGTATTTCCTTGAGCATAGCGTATAAATCACAAATATTAAACAACCTGCACACAACTGCACAGGAATATGAATAATGTGACTCTCCGTAGGACTACCCAACACAATATTTAACATGGGATCAACTTATATAAATATAAATATACAAAGCACTGAATAACAAAACAACTCTTGAGATGGTCACAAGTAAATTGTGTTAAAAAAAGAAAGTTTTCTCTAATATTTACATAAATAAAATGATGTTCTTTCTTTTAGATGTCAAGTCTTTATGTTTTTGAACTCGCCGTAACATGATTGGAAGTGTCTTACCGTGTAAATCACAGAGAAAATTTGTACATGGTTTATGCAAGTTCTGAGAGCTAGAAATGTTTTGCCTGTCCCCGTAAGGATGAGCAGTGTGCATCCACTTCTCAGGAGGATACAATTAATAATGATCAACAAACTGGAGATCGTGAAGAAAAGAAGGGTGAGGAGCAAGAGGAAGGACAACAGCAGGAGGTGAATGAGACTAATGTACCTGTTTTAAGTGTGGAGCAACCTGGTTGCAGTTAGTATGTCACTGAATCATCTAGTATGGCAGAGCAGGTTATTGACAAAAGTGAGGTTAAAGGCGGAGAGGAGAATATGGTTGATGAGATGGATGTCTTGTCCCAGTGTACTGATGATGTATAAAAACTAGATAAAATTAAAGTAAAAGCTAGTGTTGAAATAGGTGATCACGATGGCTTGTCTTTCCTCCTCCTCCAGTTTTCTCCTGCTTATGAAGATATTGCGAGTAGGATCAATTAATGTTGATGGAATGAGTGATTGGAGGAAAAATTATATATTGTCAGAAATTATTAGACTGAAAGATCTGAGAGTTGTTTTTTTTTTTTTTGCAAGAGACCCATAGTAGTCAAAACAATGAAGCTGACTGGGGAAGGTGGTGGGAAGGAGAGATAGATTCTTAGTCATGAAACTAGTTTAAGTGCTGGAGTGGCTGTTTTGTTTTCTCCTTCTCTTAAGATTCAAATTTTATCAAAAAATGAAGAAGTTCCAGGGAGGCTTTTAGTTGTAAGAGCCAAAATTAGGAACTTTTATTGGTAACACTTTATAATAACTACACACTATGAATCATTAGTTAAGCATTAGTAATTATTAATTTCCTCCTTTATAAACCATTGTTCCAACATTATTATGCATTAGTAAACAGTTTACAAGTGCATCTATAAATGTCTTGTGCTTGAGCATATATTGAATGTTTAATAATGTATTTTCATACTTTATTAATGATCAGTTCATCATTTTTTTATTATTATTACGTTATACGTATTACGTTAAACAAACACAACACAGAGGGATTAAGAACACAGACATATTTTTTCAAGATGTAAAAAATGTAATCATGCAACTCTACACTTGATACATGAAAAACAAACTTTCAGTTTAAATAATAATAAGTGTACAGTTTATTTTTTTTGCATTTTGAAATGAAGAGTACTGTATCCCTCTGCATTGTTTGTTTATTTTTTTCTTCTCAAAGGTGATCTAACTCTTTTAGTTTTTTTTATATATATATATATATATTTTTTTTTTTTTTTTTTTTTTTTTCAAAATGTTTGGCCAACAGGGTAAATGGTGCATTATTCACAAGGATCAGTCAAACTTGGTTCGAGATTAATTTTGCCTTTTACAATAAAATGAATGTAGGTTTTCTGTCACTAGACCAGGAAAAGGCTTTTGATAGAGTTGATCACACTTTTCTTTTTGACACTTTAAAGACTTTTGGTTTTGGGGATAAGTTTGTTTCTAAAATAAAAATGCTGTATGCTGGGGTATCATGTATGATTAAAGTAGCTGGTGTCCTTAATGTTTCTGTAAAAGTGAATAGAGGCATTAGGCAGGGTTGCCCTCTTTCAGGCCAGCTGTACAGTTTATCTATTGAGCCTTTGTTAGACTGAGAAAACAACTAACAGGTTTGGGAGTTAATACACTGTTTTTTTAAGAACTCTGTTCTGTCTATGCAGATGATGTGACTGATTTAATCTGAAATGACAGAGATGTCCATTGTATAAAAAAGGCTTTAGAGTGTTATGGAAATGCATCTTCAGCCAGAGTAAACTGGCAAAAAAGTAATGCTCTGTGGTACCTGGTGGTTTGCAGTGGGGGAGAGCTGGTCTCAAGTATTTAGGGATTTTTTAGGGACAGAAGATTTTAGGAAAAAAAAATGGGAGGGCCTTGTGGAAAAGGTGTGCGCTCGGTTGTCTCACTGGAAATGGTTGCTACCCCAGTTGTCTTATAGGGGGAGGGTCCTGGTCTGCAATAACTTGATCGCATCTTTGCTGTGGCATAAAATTATGATTTTAGAACATTAAGAGGAATTGGTAAGAGGAATTCAACAACATATGGTGGACTTCTTTTGGTCGGGACAACACTGGCTGAAGGCGGACAAGGGCTGGTTGACATCCAATCCATAGTTAGACCCTTTCGTCTCCAGACACCTCAGCGACTGCTATATGGAGAGCATGTAAGCTGGGCTGGGGTAGTGTGAAAAAACTAGACCTGACAGGTTTGTCATCTTTTTACAGGTCAATGTTGAGATCACTGACTTTGTTTAGTTTTTCTCAGGAGCCAAATGGTGTCAAGGGACTATGGCTGAATGAAGAACCAGTGCTTTTTAACTCTGCACTGGATTTGGACATTTTTAATTCAGCATCCCTCAGGAAAGCACTGTGGACAGCTAATATGACTAAAATTGGACATTTCGTTTCTGAGGACGCATGGATTTCTGCTGAGAACTTTGCATCAAAGCTGGGTATAAGATCTGCTCAGGTGGCGGAGAGGTTGTTGACTCAATTTTTTACGTTTTTGCCACCGGACTATAAACTGTTTTTAGAGACACATGTTGGGGAGGTGGAGACTTCTGTTTTCCCAGAGCTGAATTTTCAGTGGCTATTACATCTTTGTCAGAAATGGACGATGGATTGCTTTCTTTTATGACACCTCGGGTGGGATTTTTTAGCAATGCTGGAAAGAAGACCATGTATGTGTTGTGTGTGAAAGTGTCTCTTTCAACTTCAGGGCGTGAGAGAGTCTAAATGGCAAGAAAGTTTTTTTGTGAAATACCTCCCCCAAATGCTGCTGGAGGATCCTGTACAACCCTCCCATAGAGAAAAGAACCGGATATCTACAGTGGAGAATTGTGCATGGTATAATACCCACAAACAGACACAGAGCACACCTTGACCCACAGGCAGAGAGGTTTGCACTAGAAACTGTCTTTGGAGGAGTGGTGTCAGACACTTGGGGAGGTTTTTTACAGCAGCTTTGTTTATTTATGGACCCAAGCATAGCAGACGTAGAAAGGAAAGTCTGGTTTTATTCAATTATTTATTTGGGCAAGCTAAGATGGCTGTATGGTTATCACGAAAAATGTAAATTGAACGATGGGAGCTCAACTGATGTTTTTTTTTTTTTTTTTTCAGTTTGAAAAAGATTAATAAAATATCGTATTATTATTGAGTATAGTTATTATAAGTTAGTGGATAATTTGCAGATGTTTATTTATAAATGGAGTAAATCGCTGTATTTGTGAAGTTGATTCTAAGGATTGTTTGAACATTTTTGTCTGAGTATGGGTAGTCTCTCTCTCTCTCTTATTAAGGGAACTTTAACGCTATGGGAACCATCCATTGGGTGCTGGTGTCTGAGACATGAGAAGTCATGAAAAGGAGGGTCAGGTTATGAAGTGTTGTCAAGTAAAAAAATGATGGCTGCATAAAATATAATGCATAAAAGTATGTATTATGTGTTTAAGAGTGGAGAATGCTTGGTCAGCCCTCACGCAGGCTGATTGCCTTCATTTTGAGTGTTTCACAATAAAGAAGCTCCATTCCCTCCTGGCTCTCTTCTTGACTGATGGGAGTCAGACATCTGCTCTCCATGGTTCAGGTTCTGTGCCTGCTGAGGTGGACTTGGCAGAAGAGTTTGACATGAATATTCCCATTTCTTTTGTTCTCTCTCTGACTCTGAGTCCCCATTCTGCTGTTTCTTCCAATCCAAATAAGGTCCTAATAATTGCTGCATCCAGTACCATTGATGTGGAAATTGCCAGGATGCACCTCATGCTTGTAGTTACGTTTTGGTCATCTTAATCCCAGGTTTTAAGATCTTGTTTCATTTGTAAAGTAATGTCCTTGGAAAGTGTAGAATAGAAAATACTTTTCTGTTTGCTTTCTCTGATCCAGGCCAGGATTTGGAATCTCTGGCTGGAAATATGTAGACTTTTGTTTTGACCTTTGAAAGGACCAATATTTTATATTTAAACTTCATGTCAGTTAAATTCTAGAGTCCTTTCAGCATGGTGTGGATCAAAGACAGAAATCAGTTGCACTCACTTTTTTAATTTAATTTATTTTTCTATTTAATTGCACTTGAGCCATCAAATAATAATAACAATACCATTAAGTGTGGAAGTTATGGCTCTACCTTAGCATATCCGAATCACAACCATGCTAATATGAAAGCCATATTAAACTCCTTCTTGTGTGATACTGCACATATTACTTAAATCATAAGTTGTATCCTTTATGTACATGTATAACAACCCCCCCATTTGTAATGCAAAAAAGAAAGTAAAGGAAAGAACATAGTTCTGAACACAATAGTGTTTTAAGGACAGAACCTGTCAAATTAATTTTAAATTAATTTTAAAATTAATAAAACCAATAAAGGTGTAACGGACACAATGTGAATGTAATTTAACCACACCACCCTCAATTATTAAACACATACGCTCTTTAAACAACAAAACTATCAGCCCTATAATGCCATTCTGTTTTCAGTTCAAAGAATAAAAGAATGACAATAACTAAACTACACAGACACACCTGTTGGTATAGAACACATTAAGAGCATTTCAAATTTTTCACTTTTGCTACAAAACATACTCTCGCTTACACATCTGAAATCAGAAGTTGAGTCTGTCTTAAATATGTCGTAATTCTGTTTCTTCTTTAAGTTTTTTTTTTATGTTTTTCTTCATTTTTTTTATGGACAATTAATAACATTGTAAAAAGGTGACATCCTCACACTTTGCTGGTCTTTTTTTATCTCTCGCGTACTTCTGCAAGATTCTCAGAAGGATGTAATTTAGTGGAGAGTGGCAATTTATCTGGGATGGACACGGCTCTGTTAACCCTTCCCCTGCAGGATGCTGCTTCATAAGCCATTAAGAGACACACATTTTGGGGTAATAGTGACTGAATTGCTAGCCTGCTGTGGGTCCATTTGGCTGCTCTAAAACGCATGGCAATGCACCCTCATGCTATGTAATTACACAGGAGGAGAGACTGAGAGGAAGAGAAGAGAAGAGAAGAGAAGAGAAGAGAAGAGAAGAGAAGAGAAGAGAAGAGAAGAGAAGAGAAGAGAAGAGAAGAGTCTACTTTGATGAGTGAGACAACTTACTAGTGTTATTTGTTATTATCTTTTAACAAAGCATGCAAATATAACCGCTATTCATGGGAAGTTTAAAATTTGTGTCATCAGTTGATCAAATTTATTTGATATAAAACCTGCACGACTTTCTTTCTTCTGCTTAAAATTTTTAAAGATTGTTTTGACTTTGTAGTAATACTCAATAAAGTCCTAAACAGCCACATTTTTGTACCACATTACATGTGTTGTTGAGAGAGAGAGGGAAAGAGATGTTTTTGACTTTCAACATTAGACTTTATTAAAAATCATAAAACAAACATATAAATAGCAAGAGAGCGCGAGAAAGAGAGAGAGAGAGAGAGAGAGAGAGAGAGATTAAGAATTATGAGATGAATTAAGAGATCTGCTTCTATAAGAGGGTTTTGTACAAGTTGTAAACAGTCTAAATCAAAACGTTGCATGTCTAGATGAAGAACCACTATGTCCTCACTTCTCTGTCAATCTGAGGGTCAAAATGAAGCAGACAGAAAGAAAGAAAAATGCACAGAGAAAGAAACCGGTTAATAGTGGAATTCAGCACAGCAACATTGCCACCTTTTGGCAGCATGCGGCACAGTTCTTTGTGAAACTTGGAAAGTAAGAGCAAAATCCTTAGAGACCATAATAGTAACCTTTGTTTTGAAGGTAGCAAGAAACTAAAAATTGAATTGAATTGAATTGACTTGAAAAGACAGAGTAGTCTGTGTATTTGTCTAATGTGTGTTCTCTAGAGTTTAAAAAAGAAATCTCAATAATGTCCCAAATTAAGCTCAAATTTGCCAATGTGCAGTAGGCAATTTTAATATGAATTCAAAATTCTAATTTTCATTAACTTCTGAGCTAATAAAATCAGCTACGAATCAATACAATTAGAGATTAAGCCAAAAATACACACATTTATTTAAATACATGATGAATGTGGAAAATCCTGTTTTTAAACAAACTAAATATTTCTGTGTACATATTAGTCACATGTTTACAGGTTGTCTTTTGACATCAGTACATGCACAATTTTAATTCAGTTTGTTCATGCACAAAATTTGACATAAAAGAGAAGCTTTTTTTTTTCAAACCAGTCTTATATAAACTATTTTATTAAACAACAGAAAATTGACTAAAGACTTGTTTTTATAAAAGATTTACACACATATTTGTATTTATTAGTATTAGCATTAGTAATACATTAGCACCATTTTAAGTTTCACAGAATGAATTTAAATATGCAGTTGAAGTATATCAAAACAAAATCACAATAATAAACAAAACTAATGCACACAATTTAACAACATAAGATGAAACATTCAACCATATGCAAATCATTGATTAAAATAAAAAGACAGCGAAACTTCAAACAATGTCTCACGACCAATTCGTACGTATCCGCATGAGGTGGAAAATTTGTGCTAATCCATACAAATTTGTACAACCTCACTCGTACGCTTTTGTAGGATTTGTCTAAACCCCAGTGACAGGTAGGTTTAGGGGCGGGGTTAGATGTAGATAATTTGTACAAATTCATACGAATTAGCAACTTGTAAAATGTGTACAATTTAGCAAAAAACTTATGAAAACTTTGTACAAATTAGCCACCTCGTAAAATATGCACAAATTGCCATGAGATCGGGTTGAAACATCTTGTTAACCAATTATCAGGATTTTGCTATAGAATTTAAAATTGTCACTGTTTAAATTATGATATATTTTACAATGCTTTGATTTTATGTCACGATAGAGGTCCAATTTGTTCACATATTGATATAGTTTATTATAAAGCATATTGTACTGGCCAAATAGATTTGTCAAAGCTTTCCTTGGCACACAGAAAGTATCTATAATCAGCTGCTGTGTAGATATTCAAAAGGCACACTCACATCTCACCGTAGTAAAGTGTATTTAGGAGCTGTGTAAAGCAAAAGTGACATATCAATGAAATATAATGAAAAAAAAAATGTTGTGGCTGTTGTTCCCATGCTGCTGTGTGTGTGTGCGTGTGCGCGCATGTGTGTGATGCATCAGGGATGAGAACAGCATCTGGACTGACACAAAGTGACAATTCATCCTTCTCTCCATCCATCTGACGTGTCACTCCACCTGATGGCTTTATTGTGTGGCCTGTCAGAGTACTTAATCTGTGTGTCACTCTCACACACACCTTCAGCAACATTAGATCTGGTGTAATGTCAGTCAGCATGGCTCAGATATGATCAGCTATTTAGCATCATTCAGTCTGTTGTTACAGCGTGGGTCTGCACGGTCCGGCCGGAGATAGCAGAACTGGTCATTTCCCAGTCCATTTGACACACTCTGACAGATGTCACTGCACAACAGACGGTGAACAGACACTGTGGGACAGACACAGACATGATGTCTCACTCTGCAGGGAAGGGAGCAGGTGTTCTGTCATCATATTGGTAAAATAAACAAGTCAATCACCCTCAATATATTTGTGGCAACACTTTTCAATGCTGTAAATTCATTAAAGGAACAAATAAGTAATGTGATACTAACATTCCAGTAACAGATCTTAAAGGTTTTTTTTTTTTTTTTCAACTGATTGCACTCATCATTACTTGTCACACAATTTTTGAAAGCTGACACTCAAACAGCGGAAGCACACACCAAAACTGCAAAACATAATTTTGCAAAACATAACACATAATTATATATGTAACAAAAAAATCTAACAGGAATTAGTATTATGCTCCTGTGAAAAAGTTTGGGACAAGTTAGATGCCAAAATTTGTTCAGAAGAAACCAATGTTTAAATCAAAGAGCAGTATGTTGGCTTTCCCAGGCCAAAATGAGAGTGAGATGATAATAATAGTGTTGCTTTGCTTATTAAGTGCCACTAATAAGTTTAAAGAGACCTTTCTCTGGAGCATGGATAAAATGTAGAAAATCAAACAAGCATATGGTATGTTTGAAAAAATGCTTGATGTGACATACGTTCATAGTCACATGTCTGTCTTCTTAAAAAAAATGTTTAAGAAAAGATGCATAGTATATTTCTCTTGGCTTGAGAAATCTTGCATATTGTTAAATTTATCTGATGCTAGACTGAATAAATGAATACAAAACAGAGGCTCTGAAAGGTATACTTCCAAATCCTTACTTTTACTGACAATGCAGTTTTCTATATCAGCGACAGGGGCTGCTAATTAATTGTATTTAGTATAATAAATGTTCCGCTGGGACAGCTTGACACAGTGAATTAATGTCTTGCCTTAATACCTCTGCTTCTCCATTACAGTCTATAGTCAGAGCCACCCAGCACTTTGCTAAATGGAGTTGGATATGTTTCTTATGAATGGAGATTCCATTACTTTCTTGCTCAGAGGGGCAACATGCATAAATCATGCATGAAAACAGGGGCCTTTTAGGTCTGACAACTAGCAGTCTATTCTCCTGTTAACTCTTCAAAAAATAAATAGTTCTGTTTATGATGTTGTGGCAAACCTGAATTATTTTTTTATTCAGTGGAACATGAAACAAGATATTTTGAGAAATGTATTTTTGTTGTTTTCAAGCTGAACTAAATTTACAAAAAAGTCATTAATAAAATTATAAAACAAATGACCTCAATTTAGTTGAGGTATTTAAAATATGACAAAAGCAGTGATTTAAGAGCCATTTATGTATATTGTATTAGATAAATGAAATATTGTATTGTAATGTTTAGGATCTTTATATGGACAAATCATATAAATATTCCATTCCAAAACATTTCTAGCATATTTACATTGTAAAGAAATTAAAGTTTAATTGAAAGACTTTCTGGTGCATTTCACCTACAGATAATAACATTTTCAGTAGCATTTCAATTGGGCAGATTTCCCTGCCCCTAAACCTACCATCTGTCAATAAAACACAATAGGTAGCAGGCAGATACAACCACTGTCATAATTTATTTGAACAATATAAATATTCCAAGTCTTTTGAGGCAAAACGATTGATTTGTGAGAGGAATAGCTGCGGTTGCTATCTCCGTCTTCCGTGTACTTCCTGTGTGCTACTACAGTTTGTGCGCAATTTCAAAAAACGCTGCTACAAGAATCCTTACGTCAACGTTGGTTGTGAAATGCCATTGGCTGTGAAATGCCATTGGCTCTTGTGTGTCTCATGATTGATTAAGTCATGCTGTTGTGAAATACTATTGGCTCTTGTGTATCTTGTGACCGAATGTGCCATGATATGGGACGGGAATATGTTTTCTGAATGAGATGAGTGTGTTAACAGAGCGTGTTAATTTTTTACTCTCTTCTTTGCATAAAGACTTTATATGGCTTCAGAAGACTTGGTATGTGACACAACTTGTTGTTTGTAATGTATCCATACTGCTTGTTTATGATTAGTTTGTGCAATAAATACCTGTAGGGTAGGGGTGGGGTTTGGTGATTCAATAAAAGTAAAAAAATAAATTTATATATGCATGCAAACCATTACACTAAATTCAAATTTTATTTGTCACATTCACATACATACACGGTATGGCATGGAGTGAAATGTATTACATGACTGCTCAACAAATTGAGAAAAGAAAACACAATAAGAAACCACTTAGGTGAACAGCAAAAGAAATAGAATAAAGAAATAAGTACAGTAATAATATAAATATACTGAAAAAAATGAAAAATAAACTAGCAATAAGATAACAGAATAAAGAAAGTAAAAATAGAATATGACTATAAATAAAAGAAAACTAGAATATGGTAATATAGCTATATGAATTATATATACATACAATATATAATTATATATACATACAATACAACTGTATGTCAGAGTAAAGTGTCCGTGTGCTGTGCAGTGTAATAAAATAAGTGAGTAAAGAGGCATACTGAAGATAAATGGTATGTAAATTCCACTCATTTATCTCTATGTAGCCTTCTCCCAACTGTGAGTGCCAGGTACTGCATATTGAAAAAGTCCAAAATGCACGAAATGAAAGTGTGTGGTGGATTAGAGTGAGGAGTGGTTTAGACTCTGAATGGCCTGGGGGAAGAAGCTCCTCCTCTTTCTCTCTGTGATCACCTTGATAGAGCGGAAGCGCCTCCCTGAACGCAGCAGAGAAAAGAGTCCATTGTTTGGATGGCTTTGGTCCTTCACTATCTTCCTGGCCCTGGTCAGGCACCGCTTGCTGTAGATGTTCTGCTGAATGTACCACTCTCTGGAGGGCTCGTCTGTCCTGCATGGTGCAGTTCCCGAATCAAGGAAGTGATGCTGCCCATCAGGACACTCTCGATGGTGCTGGTGTAAAAAGTCTTAAGCGCCTGAGAGGGAAGTCTTAAGTCTCTTAAGCGTCTCAGATGGAATAGACGCTGTCGGGCCTTCTTTAACAGGGTGCTGATATGGCAGGACCAAGTCAGATCCCGCATGATGTGAACACCTAGGTAGCGGAAGCTGTCCACTCTCTCCACTAGGGTCCCGCTGATTGTGGTCGGCTGGCATTTCCGCTCCTGCTTCTTACTGAATTCCACTATCAACTCCTTAGTTTTGTTGATGTTCAGATGGAGACTATTCACTTGGCACCAACTCTCCAGGTTCTTAATCTCCTGTATGTAGGCAGTCTCATTGTTGTCTGAGATCAGACCTAACACAACAGTGTCATCAGCAAACTTAACGATGGTGGTGGAGTTAGAAGTGGCCACACAGTCATATGTATACAGTGAGTACGGCTTGCGGTCTGTCCTTCCGGAAGTATGAGATCCATCTGCATAGGTGTGTGCTGAAACCAAGGACCTCCAACTTAGAGGTGAGTGTGGAGGGAATTATGGTGTTGAACGCTGAACTGTAGTCCACAAACAGCATTTTCACATAATTCCCACAGTCCAAGTGGCTTGTTGTGGTATGGAGGAGGTGAGACATGGTGTCCTCCGTGGAGCGGTTATGTCTGTATGCAAACTGTAGTGGATCCAGTGTGTCCGGTAGTGATGCAATGATGAAGTCTCTGACCAGTCTCTCAAAGCACTTCATCACCACTGATGTCAGAGCTACAGGTTGGTAGTCGTTGATGCAGGTGGGCTGGGTTTTTTTGGGGACAGCAACAATGACAGACTGCTTAAAACATGAGGGGACGGTGGACTGTTCCAGGGAGAGGTTGAAGATCTCGGTGCTAGCTGGCTAGCGCAAGCTTTCAGAACCCAACCTGTGATGCCATCAGGTCCTGCTGCCTTCCTGATGTTCACTCTCCTGAATGCCCTCCTCACATCATGCTCCTTGATGGAGTACGCGTTATCTTCACCGGCTCTTTCAGTATGCATGCCATTAGCATTGCTAGCGCCGCTAGTGTGACGAGCTGCAGCCTTAAAGCGAGCATAGAAAGTATTTAGCGTGTAACCGTCCAGCCATGTCTCGGTGAAGCAGAGAAGGTTGCAGTCCGAAATGTCCCTCTAGAACCTAACCCTTTCCCTGAGGTCATCAAACTTGTTATCCAATGACTGGACATTGGCAAGCAAGACACTTGGTAAGGGAGCGCGGTGTGCGCATGCCCTCAGCCTGTTCCTGATGCCAGCTCATTACCCTCGAGGACGTTGGATCGGGTCGCGTCCTTTGTTCCTCCTCAGGATCTCGCTCAGCCAAGATGGGTCCAGGTTCAAAAACGGCGAAGGGTAAGTGCATTGTGCTATATTAGTAATAAGAGTGGCAACATCATATGTAATGATGGCCATCTAACAAAAAGAAACCAGTGTTTGTAGCCAAAAATACGAAAAATAAACAAAACAATTGAGCAGTCACGATGGCAGCCGACCTCACCGGCACCATCTTAAATATGCAAAACAACTATAAGCAATGGAGGACCCTTCACATAGAAAAGTGACTAAAAAGGGGTACCTTGATCTTCAAAAAGCGACGCAAAAAAAGTCTTGACCATGTTGGAGTGAGACTGTGTTGAATTGACAAGAGGCAGATGTGAGGAGAGAGCGAGATGCAGCACCTGACGCAACTGATTACGTTTTTTTAGGATCGCTTGAAAATTAAAGGCAAGTGTGTTTGATTAGAGTTGGAGCTAAACTTTGCAGGACAGTCGATCGCCAGGACAAACAAAAGAAACGAAAAGAAAAGAAAAGGAGAGGTTTATTACACTGGTGACATACTTCCATTCCTGTTTAGTCAGAGCTCAAGTAGCATAAGTCACTACCCGTTCAAACCCACCTTGTTCTTGAGACAATACAGCCCCAATCCCCACATCACTAGCATCAGTGTCTAATATAAATGACTTCTTAGGATCTGGATAAGCCAACACAGGGGCAATAGTGGGACTTATTTTTAATTGCTGAAAATCCTCCTGACACTCTTTCCCCCTGGAAAATTGGAAGCTGATGTAATGGGCGGGCAATCTCAGCAAACTCTTTAATAAAACTGCTATAATAAGAGGCCAAGTCTAAAAAACTCCTCACCTCAGTCTGAGTCTTATACTGCGTTCACACCGGACGCGAATGGAGCGTCAAGCGCGAATGATTTACATGTTAAGTCAATGCAAAGACGCGATTAGACATCCTGCGGCACGAATGGCGCGAATGGCACGACTCACGCGTTTGACGCGATTGACGCGTGATTCGCGCGAAACGCTCAAGTTGAAAAATCTGAACTTTGGCGAAAATTCACGCCACGTTAACCAATCAGGAGCTTGCTCTAGTAGTGACGTGAATACTAGCAAGTAGAGGCAGAATTCCGAAACTATGGAGGACAAAATCATCGTCTTTGTATCATACATCTTGGTACTTTAATATAAACAGG
>JAUCMS010000153.1:343047-356931 GCA_032357445.1 Enteromius radiatus | reverse complement strand
ACCCTCGTGTGTCTGCGTTACTTATCTTAGTGCATTCAAGAGTATATTCTAAATGTTGTGTTAGTGAAAATATAACAATATGTGAATACTTTTTCTACTAACTGGATGCATATGTCTGATATACTGCAGGACGCGGGTAGAGAAAAGCTGTTGTTATCAAACATTGTTTACTTATTCGACTGAGTCAGTGTAAAGATAGATCAAATTTGATAAATCTACTACACTGGCCTTTAGGGTGTCTAATCTCTAAAAATGGCCCACTCTTTGCTGCAGACCTCGCTTACAGCCATGACATCCTGCCAGCAGCAGGGAATGGCCAGTTGATGGAAGGTTTGAGAAGAAATTTCATGCTCCCTTGTAAAAGTAGTTTTCAGTAATTTTGTGGACCCATCAAAATAACATGTTAGAAGATATTGAGTAGACAGTCTACTAATACTCTAATGACTACTAGCGATAGCCATGTGATTCAGTCAGAAAAGTCTTAAAAAGTCTTAACTGATGTCCAATCTGGAACTCAGAAACATGTGAGGCAGTCTGAACAAACTCATGGACATCAAATCTTAGGAAAAATATCCCATCACAGAAAAGAGGCAGACAGCACCGTGGCTTAAAACAAAACCACACTGAGCATGTAACTAAGTGGGGATGTAAAATATGCAGAAGAAATCATGGAAAAGCGGATGTGTGCGCAGGAAAAATAGTGTAACATAACACACTTCCTTGGTTTGTTAACTCACATTAATGCCCAAAGTGGAGGATGAGTAGTAACAATGTCAAACAATTGTATAATTTTCTGATGACCTCTGTTTTGAAGTACAAGCCGCAACTCAAAAATGTCAATGGAAAAGCGAGTCGACTGAAAACTAAGATAACACTTTATTTTACATTTACACCTATTCAGGGACAGACTGGTCATTGGGAGCACCGGGATAATTCCTGGTAGCCTGGCAGCCAATATGGCCCACTGCGATACACTTTTTGTTTTTGTTGCCTGCCAAATGTACTATGTGATTACTTCAGAATACGACATTCTATAAAAAACTGTCCTGTTCAGCAAAAGGACATAACTACTATTTAGCAGACAAATATTCACATAGTCTTACAGGTTAAGAGGGAGCTACAACAGACAAAAAAAAAAAACCCAAAAAAACATGGTCACTATTGCTTAGCCACAAATTAACAATGGTTTTGGAACTCTATATAGTTCCACCATGGTGTTTGTTGTAAACGGTTAAACAATTGGTAATCAATCTGCCAAGAAAAAAAAAAAAGGTTTATTTTCCTTAGCACAAAATATGACCCATGATAATATACTTTGTGCAAAGAAATTATAATAAGATGGTTGCTTTGCAACAAGGTGGGGTTGCATTGATGAAAAAATGACAGGTACAAACAAATTGTGAAGTAAACACACTTGAGGGACAGAGAGATATCAGGGTAAATGAAAACAATAAAAAGCAAAATTAAAGTTCAATAGATGACTTTTAATTATCTAGGTATTTTAGTGTATGTTATGACGACGATGGCCATGCAAAAAATATTGTTGCTCGTGGTTTCAAGATTTGTTGCAGGTGAATGCAATGGCCTGGATGAGTATGAAAGCACCTATAAGTTGCTTATTAGCATTCATATTACTAGAATATTAGTGCTAATTAAGCACATTTTAATGCCTTATTTTTCATGATCTTATTGTACCTCCCTAATCGGTAACACTTCATTCAACGGTTCATTCTTTATAAAGTATTGTGCTGTATCTCTGCATAGTATAGATCTGGTGAAGATCTGCATCATGATAACTGGCTATTACCTTTGTCTGTAATTGTTCTTGGTGTCCCTGCCCCGTTCATATAAATTTATAGCCATTGCTAGTGATCAGCAATACCTGAGATATGAATTTCTCTATATCTTTATGGTAACAAAGTATTAGAATGCTGTGTTTATTCTGATTGGATTAGGGCAGGCAAAACAAATACAAGCAGATGCTGATTAGTGCAATGTGATTGCACGTTATTTTACTCACAAAGAGCACCACGCAGTGGATTATCTAAAAAAAGAATGAGACCTGCTCGAAATCAAAAGTATATATGAAATGTACAGTAAAGTCAGTTAACTGTACAATAATATCACCACGACTCACAATAGTCACATCCATGTGCTCAGCATCCTTTACCAAAAATCCAGCTCGCTCTGAAATCACAACATTTATGAACACACTTCCTATTTCCCTTTATGTCTTGAGTTTATTAACTAACCATTGCTCAACCATTTCATATATGTATCATGGCCAGGCCTGATAGCCTTTTTGCTTTCGAGCAAGTATTTTCAGTATTTTGAGCCTGTTAAAGTCATATATTCACTCTTTTAAAACTTGCTTAAATACTTTAAAACTTCACTGCCAAGACATGCAAGACAAGTTATGCCCTCCATATATGCCCAGAAAGTATGGAAATTAAGTAAACAATATCTATATTTTAATTACCCAAAATATTATGTTTAACTGGTACAACCCCATTTCACATTTTCCACCTATTTCCATTTCATTCTACTACATTATCTATAAATAAAGATCCTATGGTCCAAGTAGATGTCTTCTGAACAACTGTGTAAATTATTTGATAAACAAAAACAATTTGCATATATGCGTTTCTTCGAGTTCAGGATCTTGTTTATTTAAGTTGTTTTACTCTTTCATCAACTGTATTTACAAACAATATGAAAACAAAAACAAAACAAAAAACCAAATACATAATGCTAAATGTGCAGTGATATACAAAACATCTCAGATTAACACATTAGACAACAGAAGGTGCATCCTGAAAACCATTTCTTCATGAGATTGATTGAGCAATGTTTTATTGTCTACTTGCACTATAAATGGCAGTGATAAACATCTTTTCTTTGTAGGGTTGCAGTAGTGTTGCCGTATTATGAATTATAACTGTCTGATTTGTAGGTTTGTAAGGTTTTTTTTTTTTTTTTTAACTAACACTAAAGCAGCTTCTTCAAATGCCCAGCTGTTGTAATGTGACAGAATGAGATGTTTCAAAAATTCTATGTGGTAAAAGAATAACTCACATATGAAAAGCAGTCTGCAGTCCCGCTCATCTTTGGATGCCAAATATGCCTCACGTTAAGTTGAAAATAAATATGATGTGCCTCTATAAGAGCACTAAACCCAGATTATCTCTTTTCCCGGTTTGTTCACCATATGCAAACCACTGGGCGTGTTAAAAAGGCCTTTAAGGTCTTCAATAAGAAGTAGTTCATATGTCTGCTTTGAGTTTGTCTAAACAATTATCAATTTTTGTGAGAGTCTTTTTGATGCGTAATGCTGTAAGTCTGGCTGATGGGTTCTGGTACCAGCATTCCTTCATGAGTTTAACAATTGATGTTAAAGTCTGAAAAATAAAAACAAAACAAGAGACTGAATCAAGCAATGGAAGGGTTAAAAAAATGCAAACAAACAAACCCCCCCCAAAAATTCACATGTTTAAATAATAGATTCTGCCAGGCAGTTATCGAAACTTGTACTTAACTTGCCTGGTTAAATATATGGTAAAAAAAATTTACAGGAATAACAGACATGGATTTTAATATTATTATCTTTTAATTTATACATGTATTTGTTGTATGTAAATTATGACATGTAAATGTTGCAATTAATAATATTTCTTTAATAAAAATATATGTTTTATGAGTCCTTAAATAAAAAGAGAATTTATTTAAAACAATGTGCAACGTATTTAATTAAATTATCCAATAATTACACTACATGTATACATTAGTCATATTGGGATTCAACATGCCATAGCAGAATCTTTCTCCAGTGATTCTAAATTGATGCATAATAAATGCAGTATTCACTTAATTATATATATATATATATATATACACACACACACACACACATTTTGTCCAAAACAGGACCATACTCACGGACTCAATTTCCCATAACGACCTGTACCTTGAACTGATTACTGGTACAGGTGTTTCCCCTCGGTCATCCCCTTTAAATACAGCTTTGAGACCTTCATTCGGTGAAAAGTTTGTTTTCTTAGTGACAATTTTGTGCGTTCTTTCCCGTGTTTTGATCTTGGACTGTTTATTCGTGTTTTGATTGTCTGCTGTCTGCCCCGATTTCTGCCTGATTTCCTCGACCTTGATTCTGCCCTATCTCCTTTGTATTGTGTGCCAGTGTTTGACTCAGCCTGGAGATTTGTGGATAACCTGTGGATTATTGTGATGTTGTAAAACAGCCGTCTGATTTTATTCTGACAGCACCCATTCAATATTATACATAAATATTACGTATTTAAAATAATTGGTGTTGTCAAATCACATCCAAAATAAAGGTTTTTGTTTACATAATACATGTGTGTGCTGTGCATATTTATTATGCATATTTAAATACACACGTACAGTATATATTTTGAAAATATGTACATGCATATATTTATAATTTATAATTTATATAATCTACAAATATATAAACGTAACAGTTTTCTTAAATTAATGGTTCACACAAAAATTTAAATTCTGTAATTTATCCACCCTTGAGAAGTATGTATTTGGCAAAACAAAGTAATTCATACAGGTTTGGATCTACTCGAGATAATTTTTATTTTTGGGTGAAGTATTCCTTTAAATATATAAATGCATGTGGGTATTTATACACACACACATATTATGTAAAACAAAAACAAAATATTTTCAATTTGATTAATTGCAATTAATCGTTTGAAAACACACAAAAAATGGCAAGAAAAAGATAAACTTTTCAGAGAAACTGCCCGGAAACTTTTAGATCAGGGGTCCTCAACTCTGCAACTTGAGACCCACTTTCCTGCAGAGACTAGCTCCAACCTGGATTAAACACACCTACCTGCACCTGTGCAGTAATTCTGAAGAACTTGATTAGTTTGTTCAGGTGTGATTAGGGTTGGATCTAATTGGATCTCAGAGTCCAAAGTTGAGGGACCCCTGTTTCAGATACTTGAAGCACTCATATTTATACTTAAAAAATTATTTGTATATTTATTATATTTTGTTCTCTTTTTATTACTGGCTTTAGTTTAGTTTATGTTGAAGGTATATTTAGTAGTTTTGTTACTTGACTACATACAATTGGTATTGAAATTGGCATCAACAATCATTGCATTTTATTGGTATTGGTAATAGTAAAGTCATAATACACTGACAATGCTAGATTCTTTGAGAATTTTCGTGATTGATTTTTGTGTGTGTGTGTGTGTGTGTGTGTGTGTGAGAAGATTCATACATTTAATACCACCTACCCTGTAATACACTCTATATCTCATACAATAATGCAAAAAGCAATAAAACAACATTGTCCTCGTTAAGATTATTTAATTTTTTTTCTAACTAACCATAACTATGAAATCTGACATGCGCTTAAAATTGAACTGGAGATTAGGTGCCGAGCGTCCGGCCAGAGGAGAACTGGCCCCAACTAAGCCTGGTTTCTCCCAAAGTGTTTTTTCTCCATTCGCTCACGGATGGGGTTTTGGTTCCTTGCCGCTGTCACCTCTGGTTTGCTTAGTTTGGGGCACCTAATTTCTAGTGATTATCATCATTTTGATTACAGAGACGTTTCTGCATTAAATAAATAAATAGTTTAATCTGGTCATTATACATTACCATCACTCTATTCTCCTATTTGATAATGTTCAGTGCTTTGCTACAATCTGTATTGTTAAAAGCCCAATATAAATAAAAGTGACTGATTGACATTTCTATTCAGTATGTTCTGACTGATTACGTTTTTATTTTCAATATGGGAAGAAACATTGCTTGCCACTGATTAGGACACAGTGTAATGTCCTTCAAAGATCATGACCGATTAACTTGATTTGTAAATGTATATGAACAGGTACACTTACTGGGTCTGAGAACCATCTATTTGGGATGTTTGGTCTTTGTTGGTCTATGCAAATGACTTTCTTCATGTCTTCAAAGCTTGGGTCGCTCGGCACAACGTCATGGAATGGGGACTTGTAATCTTCAACAATACCTGCACAGTCGGTGTAGACAAAACACATTTGGAACGCCCCCAGAAAAAAAAAAGCAGCCATTATTATCAGAAATAATTACACCGGTTATCAAATTACACAGATAATCACTGTGCACCAATTGTGCCAACTGTAATGTGTCTGTCAGCACAAAAATCTGTTTCATCAAGAACACCAGCAGTGCTGTTTATATATAGAGTACTGAAGGTATTAGACCAGAGGGAGCAATAGTGGCCCATTTTAGATGAGACACACATAGGGCATCAGACAGGTCTCTGAAGACATTACTGTAATAACCCTTTCAATGTGAAGGGGGCAGAAGCCAAATAACATGTGCATTCACATTCATACACGAACAAAGTCCATGTGATAAAAATACTGGAGTCTCTATACTTTTTTTAAGTCACACTTTTGGCAAAACTAGTGATATACATTGACGTAAAAAAAAAGAAAAAATTCTCTCACATTCAACTGCTTTTAGTTTTTAATGCATACTTAAAATCAGGTCTCTTTATCAGAATAATTAAATGTCCATCCATGTATACAATGTCTATACTGAGGTGTTATTTCCATATAAACCCAGACATGATATGAAATGATAATTTCATGAACAGAACAAGAAACAATGGACTCTAGCATCCAATAATAATCAATTCTAAAGTGTGGAGCCGAACACAATGTATAATATCTTCCATCGAGATTCAAAAGCTTCCAAATATATAGGCTAAGATCATACTAAAATACCATACTGCAAAGCAGCAGACCTTCCAAATTTACAAAAAGAAGCAGAGTGTTTATTTTGCTGCAGACATTTTAATAGGCTATTCGGCTATGCAGGCTACTTCACTCACATTCCAATATTACAGGGGCACCTGCATGATTTCTTCAGAGGATATGCACTTCTATCAGACTGGTGTTTTGTTTTGTTTCTGTCATAGTTAATGTCAGAATTAACGACTTGCCTAAAGAAATCTATAGATATAAAACAGTTCAAGTATATCACGATGTTAGTAAAAATGTTTAAGCTATATAAATGTGAGCTGTTATATGGATATCAACATAAGCTGAAGCACGCTCTTCAGGACACAGAGACGCCAACGTCAACACTTGCATATTATTTAAATTACTATTTTAAAACGGAATCATTTAGGCTAATTAAACAAATTAATTTTTTATAGTGTAAACCTCTCTATTTGGCGTAATATTTATTGACTTTGGCATTTAAACACTGATAAATTCATAATTAATGACAAATATAAGGTTGCTTCTGTCGTCTCATTTAGTACAGCACAAAAATGAACCGAAACTCTGCATACTAAGGCTACATGTTGCAGTTTTTCCTTTGTTCTTTTAGTTTTGGTTACTGATTTATTATTAAGTAAAATTATAATTCTCATTTAGGCCTATTTACCCTTTTTCCCTCCGCTTGCAGAAGCGCTGCAGGAGTGTGATGTCATATAAGACCATGTGAATCCTTTTGTTTGCTAGTTTTTGTCAAATGAATCTGGGTTAAGGGTTAATAATCAGTAATAATTGTTGGTTATACCCGTAATTGCACAATCGAACAGAGTTAGCTCTATTATTTATTTATTTATTTTTGAGAGTGCTCGCGATAGATCAAAGTTAGTGATAATATCACATTCTATATATATATATATATATATATATATATATATATAATTCATTTGCTGTTTGAATAACCATGGAAAGGAAACATTATAGAAATTTTACTTGCATTTAGCACTTTGCTTGTGTTCATTTTGTGCCTTGGTTTAGGGGGCACAAACACACCTGTACTGTAGACAGTTTGAGTGTTTACGCTTTGTGACACAGATCACCATCTTTTGCTCCTTGCATCATGTGACCCTCCATATGGAAAGCAACTTAACCAAGAGCAATATCAGAGAAACATAAAAAAAAGAACAACGTGTGTGGAAATACATACCATTACTAATAGTTCTTCTAGCAACTTCCCACAGCACAAGTCCAAAGGCCCAGATATCAACTCGTTTGTAAGACTCAAAGCAATCTATCTGAATGGAGTCATCAAGAACCTCAGGGGCCATGTAGCGCTTGGTCCCAACTTTAGGATTATTCCCTACGTCCAGCTCATTTGTGTCTTGAAAATGCATCACTGCGAGACCTGAAGAAGATAAATGTGACCAAATGCATGATTATAACATAGTACAGGATCTATTATTAGCTTTGCACAACACACATTAAGCCCCATAATACAGTCAATTAATAAACCATTTCAAAGCAAGGTTTTGTTCCTGGATCATAAACCTGTGTTTGAACAGAGGTTTTTATGCCGTTTACATTTAAAAGATCCTATGAAATGGTTTGACGAATCCAGAAAAAAAATGCTGAAATTAAAAAAAAAAAAAAAGCACATTTCCTTTTCAAATGTTGTCTTGCACCCTCTTGTGGGGATATACAACAATTCTGTTTCATGAGACATAAGTAAACTTAAAAGAACTCAGAAATGTCTAGTAGCTGAACAACATTTTTTGAGCATCAAGTTAAAAATAAAACAGTGCCAAGTAAAAACCTCTAGTCCCATGCAGACATCATTTCAAATCAATGTTCTAAAAACATGCTCGCTTTGTTAATGCGCTTTATGTAGTCTCAAGTGCTCTACAAAAACACATCTCGTGTTCTACTTCCTGTGTACAGGAGAGTTTGTGTTAGCTAAAAGCTACCTAATGGTTTTTTTGTTAGGGTTTTAGGGGAAAACAACTGTAATCTCTTCTAATAACAGCCTGATGTTACAGAAATGGACTCATAAACTAAGTGAGTGAACAGAATTTAATAAAGACACATAAATTAAATTGTCGATACTCCAAGAGCAAATAGCCCGCTTCAGCTTTCTACTTATTTGCGTATAAAGGGCAACATATTCAACAGGTAAATACTGAGGGAACAAACAAATTATTTTCACTATTAGAAACTGGTCAACAAGTGAGCGATGGACAAAAGTAGGCAACAACATATTTATAGATTTTAAAGCTCATAAAAATACATAAATTTACACTATGATTTACTGAATTAATATAAATACACACACACACACACACACACATATATATACATATAAATAATTAAACTGTCTGCTGTCAGTTACAACACGCAAACTTAGATCACATGGTGTTTTTTATGCTTGCTGACACTGTTCAAAGTACACTTCAAAGTAATATTAAAAAAAATAATAATTCAAATATGAATGGCATATAAAAAAACAACAGCATGCATATAGTAACAGATTTTGCTTCATTCAGAAGCTATTCTTACCTAGGTCTGCAATGCAGCACTGGCCATTTTTGTTCACTAAAATATTTTTGCTTTTTAGGTCTCTGTGAGCAATGGCCGGTTTGCCCTGTGTGCCAAAGATCTCTACGTGCAGATGGGCCAGGCCACTGGCAATGGACAGTGCCATCCTCAAACAGGCAGAAGCATCCAGCATGCTGACTTGCAGGTAATCGTAGAGAGAGCCCATCTCATGAAAATGTGTGATAAGCCACAACTGAGTACTGGAGTTACGTGATGTCATATCAGATGCAATAAAGCCTGACAAAAAAACAAGGTAAAATGAGTTAAAGTACGGTTGAGTGAAATGAATATTTTTCATTGTTGTTTTATATTTCAAAACTGAGGTATCCTAAAGAAGGGGTTTTATAAAAGATTTCATTATAAAATGATTTACCCAGAATGTTCTCGTGTCGAAGCAGGACAGTATTGTAGATTTCTGTCTCTCTGAACCAGGATTTCTCATCTCGAGACGAGAATATTTTCACAGCCACATTTTCTCCCTGCCACTGACCTCTCCAGACCTCTCCATATCGACCTTTACCTGACAGAAAACACACAAACACATTTGAAGACATACTGTCAAAACTATAGCCCAGTAATTAGGTGTTTAAATAAGTTGCTAAACTGTACAGCAAAATTTAAGAAACACTATGCACACATACGTAAGAAAAAAATGATGAAAAGATTGGTGTGAGCACATACCAACACACTCGCTGAGAGTGATCTGTCTGGCTACTGTTCTCTGAACCAGGAAAGGTAGTCCAGAGCCACTTCCAGATGTACAGGAATGGTCCAACAGATCCTGAGATGGAAAGACAAAAGATAAAGAAATGTACAGCTGTACATTCATTCTAGTACAGTTACATTTGTTTATTTTGACCCTGCAATACACACACTTATACACTAGAGAGCACTCAATGAACAGCCACATTCCAATATGAAGAAAAATTCCACCAGAGGCCAAAACTGCAAAAACCATGATAACCATATGTTTGCATCATGGAATGAGACTTTTAGAGAGCAGAACTGCAAAACACAAGGAATAATCACTGCACAATCCTAAAACAAAAAAAAAAAACAAAAAAAAAATACAAATAAAAATGTGGTAGCTTTAGAGCTAGCCACCCTTCAGATCCTTGGAATCACTGAACACATTAATATACAATTGTATCAGAACAGTAACTTCCTAGGCCTCAGAGAACAGATTTTAAGTATTTTAATAACGTCTCATTCCGAGCACTGGCATAGACTTTTAATTATTCCCAGGCAAACATTAGAATGCTGAATATTTGCTTTGGTTGCCAAGCACTCCACAAAAGTCCTTGAAAATAACTTGAAAAAGATCCAACAACTAAAGAGCCAGCTCAGCAAACACACGACACAATACTCACAAATTTACCAAAACCCTGCAATTTTTCTGCAGAAATGTGTTTAAGGAGAGAGACATGCTTAGGTTTTTGACATGGTGTGTTTGTTAGTTTCATTAAACATTTTATTATATTATATTTTTTTTATGTCAGCATAAACAAAATCTTGTTGGTATTTGAAACCATTTAAAACACAAAAAGTGAATTCCAGATGTTAAATTGCTGTACATTTTTGCATGGATTTATGAGATGTATTATTCATTAATAATGTTTTTTTTTTTCTTGTAACCACATTTGAGCCCTTTATTATATTCCTTTAAATAGAGCCTGCTAAAGGGATAGTTCAAACCAAAAATGAAAATTATCCCATGATTTATTTACCATAAAGACCAGGTAGATGCTACACACTGGTGGTGGTTGAGGAGAGATCCCCTCACATCATTGTAAAGTGCTTTGGGTGTACAGCAATCCACAGTAAAGCACTATATAAATGTATTTATTCATTCATTCATTTTTTTTAAGAGGTGAATATGACTTTCTTCTTTTAGAGCAATACAACCTAAAGGTATTTTAAAAAATATTCTTTCAAGCTCTATAATTACAGTGAATGGTGGTCAAGATTTTGAAGCAAAATAAATCCATCATTAAGACATGGCTCTGCGGGGTAATAAAGACCTTCTAAAGTGAAGTTATACTCAAAAGGGCCCCCTTTTAACCAAGCCAAGCTTTACTTGATCTTTTACTCCAATTTTCAACATGCTCTCACAACATGCTCTTACAACATGTGCTTAAATAACAGATTTTGGTATGTGTAGGTTTTTCTCACCGCAAGTGTGCTCTCTCCCACATTAGATGCAATCAAACCATCAATAGTGCCATACTCCGCATCATGAGTGGTCAGATGCTCCATCTGGTGATGGTGAAGACAACGGAAGATCAGGACAGCCACACCAGACAGGAAGATCAGAACGATGACTGGAGCCACAATCACTATGGTCAGCGTTGTCACACTATAGTTGGGGCCCTTCAACACTGAGAGACACAGGGATTAAAAAGAAACCATTTTAGGGGTGAAACTTAAAAAAAAAAAAAAAAAAAAGCTCATATGACATTTTCATGATATGAAGCACATTTGAACTGAAACTGAACTGAAACTTTTTGCAGTCTTGGAACTGGAATTGGGATACAGTCAGGGAATTTTAAAATTGTCAAATTGTGTTTTTTTTTTTATATATATATACACATTTTAAATGCTTATATTAGGGATCAGGACCTGGCGTATTGTCCTGTAGAGTTATACATTTTTAAAAAAGCTCCACCTCTAATTAAACACTTACATGTACTGTTCAAGCAATCCTGAACTCTTTGCTTAGATCTCTCAGGTGTGCATGATTAAGGACAAAGCTAAACATAAAAGTTGCATGCAAACTAATTATAAATTAACAAAATCCATTACCTCGTACAGGAAGTCTCACAGTGAGGTTCATGTTGCACAGATGAGCCTGACAGCACTCCACTATCTGGTCAGGTGATGGAGGCGTTTTACAGGTCATCCTGCCCTGCTCATACACCTTAAAACAGCCCTTCTGAGACACTGGTGTCCCATCACTCAGTGTCAAAGAGGAGAAACACTGCTGACCCTTACAGCGGTCCCCTGTTGCACATGATCGACCCTCACACACACACTCATGCTCTGTAGGGGCCACCCTTAACTCCTCATCTAGATATAAAAGAAGAAGAAAAATGACCCTCAGCTAATACACTTTTCAACGCACTGCACATTTAACTAAAACTGCAATGTAACTGTAATGGCAACCTTTTTTTAGTGTCTTGTGCAACTTATGACTAATAACTAATGTTATTTATTTTTTTATTATGTAGGGGGCAACACACTACTAAGTGCAAATAAGTTTTATGTTTGCTATTACAGAAACTTACTTGCAAGATGCTGAAGAATTATTACAAACCATCTAAGACTAAACCTTTCAAACAAATTAAAGAGCCTACTTTAATACCAAGATGCAACATACTTACACTTTCATCAGTACACTTCCAAACAATAAACTACTCAAGCCATCCTAGGTGTATATGACTTCAGTTTTTTTTTTTTTTTTTTTATCCATTCAGATTGATGGGTTTTTGTAAAAAAAAAAAAAAAAACATATTTCTAGTTTTAAAATTATAACAAAGTATAACATTATGGTGTCAGTCAGTCAGTTATTTACGTTATAATTTTAAAACTATAAAATATTTTTGTAACAAAATGATAAAAAAAGATAACCTCCCGTAGTCATATATATTTAGTTTTACATCACAGTACTTGCAGATATATCTGATTTACGGAGCTTCAAAATAATTGCCAGGTATTTATTTATAAATTTTTTGAGATGGTCTAGTGAAAGAAGTCTAGGACACCTAGGATAGCTTAGGGGTGAGTAGTTTATGTTCATTTTGTACATTAAGTTAACTTTTGGGTGAAATTTTCCCTTAAGGTGTGAGGTTTAAAAAAAAAAAATAAAAAGTGATATTTATTGCTTCAATGATTCACCTGTACTTGGCATGTCCACAGTAACATTCATATTGCACAATGTTTCCTGGCAACAGTGCAACAGCGTTTCTACAGTCTGGGGGTTTTTGCAGAGCAATGCTTCTTCACTACCCACAATGCATCCTTTCTGCTGGAGGGCTGTCCCGTTCTCAAAAGAAAGGGAGGAGAAGCACTGCAGGCCAAAACAACGCTGGACACCACTGCATGTTAACCCCTCGCACACACACTCAATGTCACCGGTGCTGCCTTTATCTATGAAAAACACACACAAGAAAGACATTTGCTTTCATCCACAATTGCGAGATGCTCAGCCAAGACACATGGATCTTCAACTGCAGCACTTTTATGTCAGCATGACTAATGCATCTCAATGGCAGCTGCTTGGTTGACACAGAACTCCTTGGACACTTTGTTTGTTTTGTTTGGTGACAACATAAATGTTACTATACAACATAAGTTACTAAAATTTGGATTTATTCAATCATATTGAATAATTGTGGGATATTTTTGTCTTACTGCTAATTGGTCTATGCAAGTGAAACGTTCCATTTCTTGTAGGGATGGCGAAAACTAAAAAATTTCTTGACCGACCACCGAGCCTCATTAGCCGGTTGAAACCGGTTAACCGATT
>JAUCMS010000153.1:305725-318842 GCA_032357445.1 Enteromius radiatus | reverse complement strand
AAACGCATATATTATGTAAAGAAAAACTTTTATTTTGGATGCGATTAATTGCGATTAATCATTGCCCAGCACTAATAGATACACATAGATATGACTGGAAAACAGGTTAATACTCACTCCTGGATGTTTCCTGACCTGATCTCTGACTTTCTGCAGCATCTTTACTGGAGATCAAACAGCAGAACTGTGTGTGTCTGTGTGTCTCACAGCTGCTATAAAGGAGGAGAGGGGGAGTGAAGAGGCTGAATAGGAGGTTGTTCAAGGAAGGAGAGAGAGAGAGAGAGAATTTAGATTTTATTTTACAAATTTTACTCTCTTAAAACAAAATTGACATTAGCATCAATCATTGTCAGTCAATAGTCACATTTATTTATAAACCACATTTAAAATCAACAGCTGTTAGCCAAATTAAAACATATACAAAAATAAACAGTACAGATAGTAGTCCTTGTGTCCATATGCAACAGCAAATAAGTGTGTTTTCAGAAGAGACTTAAAGAGTTCACTCCAAAAGCAGAACTGTGTGTGCATGAGCACACGTTTGTAAACAACACCAATTACGTTCATGTACGCGCTTTCCCCCGAACGTAAACAAAGCTGATTACCTCCAAAATGGCGGAAGACTTAACTCAAGGGGAGGAAATTCAGGGGTCCAGATGAAAAAAAAAAAAAAAAAAGTAGACTAAAGAGACAATGGCTCCTACAAAAAACAAACAAAAAAAAAACAACAACATTGGTACTGTAAATGCCAAATTATTTTTTTAGGTGCCACAGAATAAGCGATCAATAATATTGTCATGTATGAAGATGTGTCTCATCTTTTCTTGACTTTATCAGCATTGTAATCCATCTTGTAAATGACCTAAGAACTAATGTTCACTTAAAGTGGAATGCATTTAATAACTTGAAATATACAGTCACAAAGAATTGTTCATTACATAGAATCCGTTCCAATATCATCCATCACCTGATCACTGAGTGTAGTTTGTGCTCCACCTCAATGCATCCTAATAGTAAATAAAATGTAATTTTATAGGAGGAGTTGACAACACGTACACAACAGGTTAAGTCAAAATATCAATATGCAATATTGCGTAAAGTTTAGCAAAATTTTACTCTTTTTTTTTTCACACTAAAATTTTGATGCGCCTCGCTTCAGTTTAATATGTGAGCATAACAAAATATTTGATCACAAAACAATCAAGGAAAAATGGCATTACGTGCAAGGTCATAACATGTAAATATTGTCACGAAAGGAGGCGAGAGACGTTCGGATTCACGTGCTGACAGTTTATTGAAACTCAGAGTAAACAATGGCAGGGTCGGAGCAACGGAAAACAGGCACATCAAAGGCGAAGACAGTAGAATGATCCAGTACACATAGTGTAGGTCGAACAAGGAGCAAACATAATCCAATAGGGGCGAGGAAAAATCGTAAATCCAGCTACAGGCGAGGTCGAGAACGAGGAACAAAGTAAACACGGATGGCTGGACACAGGGAGAAAACACAGTGACTCACACAAAGCCATCCGGAGCATTTATACAATAGATGAGTGACCATGACAACAAACAAGATGCGGAGACATAAATGAAAAAACAAGACAGCAGACAAGTGTGTGAGTTAATGTGAATGAGTCCGGGCATGAAAACAGAGGTAAACACACACACACACACACACACACAGATTGCTGGGCACTGGAGTGCCATCCTGAGAGCTGGCACATCCAGCCTGACCATTACAAATATAAAGTAGTCAATGGCGACCTTAGCAAAAACTTGCAAATTAATTTTTAATACAAATAGCAGGATCTCACTCTTAGACTAATTTAACTGGATAAGGTTGGCAGACGTCCATTGTTTAACCTCTCTCAGACAATCAAACAGACACTAGAAACTGGAGGCATCCTTTGGGTGCAAGGGAAAATAATATAGTATTAGAGTATAATCTGTGCACCCTTAATTCTCACATGCACTGACCCCACACATGCACACACACAAACTGACTTGAATTACACTGGACTATACATTTCATTGTGCAATATCATTTTTTTGTTTTTTCTTCCAAATGTGCAATACCCTGACAGCCGAATGTGATTTTTTTCCACCTTGAATAAATTAATGAACTGCTGTGCAATTCCACTGAAAATATGTATCATTCTACCTCAGAACTGTTTACCCCCCTCTCATCCCCTATCTGCACTATTCACTGTTACCTATAGTTATCTTACTCTAACTTTATTTATTGTTATTGTATTGTAAATATACTTTTCACATGTTTGCACTGAATAGGGAGATACTCTTAATCTCGTCGTACATGTATATAATGTACATTGTATATGTGTACAGTGACAATAAAAGACATTCTAATTCTATTCTATTTATCTTTTTCTTGAGATTTGTTTGATTCGCCTTGTATTTATATTTTCAGTATTTAATTCTAGACAAGAACAAATGAGATGACCCTCCATTCCACGTCAAAAACATTTCATTTTCAACATACACACTGTAATCATAATAATATTTTAGGATCATAAACACTCCTAAATGAAACCACATGCTTTAATTGTGGAGATTTGCATCCGAGAGAAATTGTTCTAATCTGCGACATTAGCTGCTCATGTCTCGAAACATTTCATTTCTAGGAAAAGGAGGCACTGCTTGAACAAACGTATCTTTAACTACTATGCCTTGTTCAAAAGTCATTGCAACTTCCACACTGTCAACAAAAATCACAACTCCATTGTTCATTCTAGAAGCAGATTTAAATACTATCATATTTACTATCGTATATGACAGTATTTATCTATTTCTCCGACTGCCAAGATTTTCGATTTTGCCAAGTACTATGTGTCCCTAGGTCAACATATTTTATTGACTCTGGAACAACATTTTAATACAAAAATATAGTCTTGACCACATCTCTACACTTAAAGCAACCCTTACGAATGAGTAATTCCTAAAATCAGAGCAAATGATAGATGACTGATACTGATGTACAAGCATCAAACACTGATTGTAAGCCTAAACTTCACAAAAAACTTCAAATCCGATTTGAATTCATGTTGATGAAACCAAACCAGTCCAGTTAGTCCTTTGAGTTTATGCAGCCCGTGCACATGTAAGCGTGACATCGGTAATGAACAGCCAATCACGTGCCATGAAACTGTGATGCACGTCTCACAAGATAAATAAATTTGTGATTTACTGCAAAAAGATTAAAAGATTCATTAATAATGTTGCAAAGTAAGTGCTCTTTTTGCTTTTGGTAGACCAATGAGGTGTAAACAGCCATACTATTCAAGGACTGTTAATTTGATCCTGTTGATTTGGCGTTCCCCTTTCTGTTACCTGTTTGTGTTATACTGGGGCTGGCAGAGTCTGCATTGAGGCAATTATGTGGCTCAGTTTGCATGAGTGATAACCGGTACGTTTGAGTCACAGCACTTGTTGGAGTAACCATATAGCTTTGTATGGGCTTCATTCAACCCTAATCGAGGAATGGGACAGTAATCCCTTGCGGAAGACGCTATATGTGATAATGCTGCTGTTTTTCTTATGAGCATATTTTCTTGTTTTCTTTTGATTACGGACATTGCACCTCGTCAATTCTGGCTTTGCTGCTCAGCATGCCGATTGGCCTGATAATCACATCTTGGCATCTTTCATTTCTGTGTTGCTTTGTACTGTTTTTGTCGTAGGTCAGAATCCTTTTGTAAGTTGTGTTAATTAATTTTTGGTATTCTCTGTTATTTTTGGTTGTTTTATTTTGCAGTATGATGTTATGTTAAAGAATTTTTCTCATTTTCTGTTTCGTTGCGGCCACTGTTATTGGCTACTGCTTCCTCTAGGGCCGTTGAGGTACAGGAGTACTGTAGTGAATACATCCAGTGTCTGTTAATTGCGTGATTTCTTTATTATTCTGTGAAATCCCTTTGACAATTTTCTCTTCTTTTTTTAATGTTACTCCTGTCTCACTCCGTCTTATTCCTTGCATTCAAATTGTAAAACGCACTTGTGAGTCCTTAGAAGGTGTAACGATCAGCTGGAGGTGCCAGCATAGACCACTAGATGGCACTCCAGATGTCAGGGAACTCAGTGCATGTTTGTCATGGTTTACTCTTTCTTAATGAACCCTGCCCACCTGGTTTGTTACTATGGCTGCTCATTTGTTGTCACCGACCAGTGTTTTATTCGTATGTGTATTTATACCCCGGATGGGTTGGTCTAGTTACGGATCATTACGCTAGTTTTGATGTACATGTCTAGTCAGTTATTTTTGTGTTTCCTGGACCTATTGTCACTGATCTTGCTCTCTCTCTGGATTATCGCCTTTGTCTCGCCCCATGAACTCTATTCGTCGAGGTTATGACCCACGCCTGGTATTTCGACTAATGTTTCTGCCTATGCTACACTTCTCTGTTAATGATTGAACCTGCTGTTCTGACTCCGTTTACTGTTATTAAAACAATCTGCAATTGGATCCGAATGTCTCCTTGTTCCTGAAACATGACAGAAGGAGTATTTCCTAGATGATTTTGAAGCTCCATAAATTGGATGGTATTGAAAGTAACTGGCTTCTCATTGGAATGCCTTTGAAGTCAGAAGGGAAGACCAGCGAGATGATCTGTTTAGCATCTTCTGGATAGTAGGGGGAACCATTGGCAATATAGCATTCATGTCTGTATCCCAAAGAGGGACAAAATCACTTTCACTGATTTTTTCATTAACTGTCCCTACCTCCAGAAATACGCAAAAGTGTGCAATATACAACAGTGTGTGTTGTTGTTCCAATAGATATGTGTTTGTAGATTACCCATTCGATCACCCCAAGCACACAGACACAATTTAAATAATTAGGAATCTACATATCCATATTTATGGTTGTATGTGCATGAATGGTCATGTGACATGCTTTTTAGGTTGTGTAGTGTAAACAGAGATCGTTTCTGTAATGCAGCGGAAATGCTAGTGTAAACGCGGATCTTTTAATTCTAAAACTAAAACGCACTAGTGTAAACAGAACCTTAGGTAGTTGTAAATGCTACTGTCTCCTTTAACTTTTAATACAAGAGTATAAATGCAAGATTATTATGTGCTGCACCCCTATTTTTTTACCTCTTCTCTAAAGCAGCACAACATGGCCTTTTCCACTTCATTACATATTGCTGAGGGTGGGGAATTTTTAACGGACCTGGGAAGTAACTTGTTGTAGCTCATTACCAGTCGGTTTTGTAAGAATTTTAAATACGATATCTATGTTTGGTGCTTGTACATCAGTGTCATTCATCTTTCTATCATGGTTAAGGTTAGGTTTAGGTGTGGAGATCAAGACTACTGTAAACCTTTGGATTAAAATCAGCAAAGTCAGGACATGCAGAAGCAATCACAATCAGCAAAAGAGCAATCAATTTTCTTTAATTAGATGATAAATGAATAAACAAAATATACAGAATAGAGCAAGCTTATGTTTTGCTTTTAGATAGAATACAAAAATAATAGAGAAGCTAGTGCTACTTAAAAAAAATAAATAAAATAAATAAGCATTTAGCAAATTAATAGAGTGCACGTCTGAAAGTAGCAAGTAAATAATAGAATTAGAAAAAATATTTAATTCAGACTGTGTATTTGTATACCTCAATGTCTTGTTTCCAAAGATTTTTACAGTGTGTATGACACCTTTCTGTTTTCTTTCCATTCTATCAATAATACCCCGTGCTCTGTTTTTCAGCCCTCTACCATCAAAGATCTAAAAGATCTCAGGGGGTTGTGTTTGTGTATGTTACTGTGGTCAGGCATCTTTCACAACATCTTTTGTGTATTAGAGGTGATGCAGTGCTTTCACCTGCTCCATGAGTGAGAGACATTCGCTGTCAGTCTTTGATCTTTCATTCAGTTCCAACATCTGCATCAGCTCAAAGCTTAGTGGCAGGTGTTTTGTCCCCTGACCAGCATCATTATTGCCATTCATTCCTGGAACAGATGGAGAGATGAGATCTTCAAGATAATGGTGGATGACACAAACATTGATACATTCTTTATGAAGGACAGAATCAGGCAATATTTAAAAAGGAGTAAACATATAAAAGAGAGACATAAAATGTAAACCAATAAAAGGAACTGTAAACATTTGTTCAAATTTAAATAAATAATCATATAGTGTACTTAGATACATATTAATGCACTTTGCAGCATAAATATTTATACTACAGACTTAAAATATTGGTAGCCTACAGATGGGTGAGGATGTGCATTTAGAAATAATAAAATATTCCCTGCAAGTTAACACACAGATAGTGTGAGAAGTCAAATAAGGAAATGTTCTCTACAAAATAAAAAAAAGATAGAGGCAGACAGTTATTTTTGCATACTTATTCAATAACTGATTTTTGTTGATCCCCGAAATCTTTTGTATTGCAGCTGTAGCTTGAGGGGCGCTGAGCATTCGAGTGTTTTTTCTTCGGTGCTAGAAGCTCAACGTGTCTACTACACTTATTCTGCTGTCTATACTGGATGCAGCGCGGCAGGACAAATTTCCGACAGAAAACTAATGCTGCGCTCTATTAAGTATGTATTGAAGTTTCAAATGATTTTCAACGGTTGCTTTGTTGCATCCAGTGTAGACAAACGTTAGCTGTTGCGGCGCAACAACTATTGCATCTGGTGTAGACTCTGTCTTTTCAGCAGATCTGCTGCCATTTTCAGCTGACGAAAAACACTTTGGTGGACATGTGGCTTTAGAGTTGTTTACACTGTTAAAGTGTTTTTCTGCATTTTTTCTGAGAGAATCATAAAGCTGTATCTTTTTTTATATAAATATAATAAAAACTAAAGAACTTTTGGAGATATGAAGGTTGTGGTATTGTTCTATACATATTCAAGATTAAAATTATATTGGGTTAAACTGTGTCTTATGTACCCTTTAAAAACAACCTATTGCGTAAATAGGATACAAATACAATCTAATAAGTAAATTAATGGCTTGGTGAGTAATATGATTTAAATATTACAAATTGAATAATCAAATGTAAAATAACACTGCAAATCTAATAAATCTGTATTTTTCTTTTTAAAAGAACCAGCTACTTAATATTCATTAAAATTTACGCAGAGCTTGTGCCGCACACAGTTACACATTAAACTAGTACTAACTCTACAACTATAATATCCTGAACAAAATTAGGCGGCCCGGACACCCTCCAGGGCAGAACCAGTGACAGAACATACACCCACCAGGGCGAAACAGGCGAGACTGCAACTGAGAGCAGAAAGAGGTTATTTCTGGCCTTTGCGGCCCAGACAGTACCTGGTCGGAATTCTGTGAAGGAACAGGATGGATCAGGTGAACCAGGAACTCTCCAGGAAGAAGCCGGCGGTGGATCAGCCGGTAGGGACTCCTTCCAGGGTGGGACTGGAGACGGTGACACTCTCCAGGGTGGAGCAGGTGGCAACGGCCACCGCCGAGATGGTTCAGGTTCAGGTCAATTGGAATGAGTCCTCAATAACCCTTGTGTCTGAGACCAGGCAAGGTAAGGGTTCAATGACTTGAATTAATGGACCTAGAGGTCATGCAGCTACCAGCTGAACCTCCGGAGAGTCTACAACCCAAGTCGATGTCTCCAAGGGTTGTGCAACCACTGGCGGAACCTCTGTGGTTGAGGCTGAACGGACCGAGGGTATTTGTGCTCGAGAGGTTGTGCAGCCACCAGCGGAATCTCTGGAGAATCTACGGCATCAACCGACGTCTCCGGAGGTTGTGTAGCCACTTTAGATTCCTTAGAGACTTTAGATTTCACCATAACCCCTGGTGGTCATCTAACCACCAGCGGAACCTCCTGAGGATCCACAGCCTTCTGGTATAATGGTTCAGGGGCGGCAGCTGTCTTGTGCAGGGGCAGTGGTTCTGGGTCAGCGGATATTTTGTGAGCTGACTCTGTTTGAGGCGTGACGGCCATCTTGAGCACCGGCTTTGACTGAGACATGGCGGCTATCTTGAGTGTTGACTCTGGTGGAGGCATGGTAGCTATCTTGTGAGCTGACTCAGGCTGAGGTATGGTGGCCATCTTGTGAGCTGACCTGGGCTGAGGCATGGCGGCCATCTTAAGTGTTTACTCGGGCTGAGGTATGGCGGCCATCGTGTTAGCTGACTCGGGCTGAGGCATGGCGGCCATCTTGTGTGCTGACTCTAGTTGAAATCTGGCGACCATCTCGTGCAACTGCTCAGGTGTGGCAGCCATCTTGTGCAATGGTTCAGGTGTAGCAGTAATCTTGGGCAGCGATTTGGTTGTGGCAGTGATTCGGGGGTGTGGCAGCCATCTTGTGCAGTGGTTCAGGTCCGGCAGCCCTCTTGTGCGGTGGTTCAGGTGTGGCAGCCATCTTGTGCAGTGGTGGTGGTTGTGGTTGTGATTGAAGTTCTGGGGTGACGATCGTTGGGCGGTGGTCTCTCTGCCCTTCGCTCTCATAGGGAATCTCCTCCTTCACCTCTCCTATGGTGAATGTGGATCCACAGTGCAATAGAACAAAGTCAATGAATTCGGCTCATTCTGGATCATCCTAGGGCAGATAGAGACTGATCTCAGGATCTAAACCACTTAAAAAACAATCCTTGAGAAGATCGTCATCCCCAGATGACTTGCATGATGATTGCAAACTGTGAACAGGTGTGGCAATTTTATTTTGCAATACACCAAAACTTATGCGACTATTAGTTTTTTTAAGAATATTTTTTTCACGCAAATTCTCTTTGTCGATAAAAAAACAGTGTAAAAACTATATGGAAACTAGGCTATTTACAAAATTGTATCGATAATTTGCATTTCCATCAGCTATATCGGTAAAAAAATTTGATGCGCTAAATATTTATTTGCAAAAACTCCTCATATGGAAACCTGGTTAGTGTCATTGTTTGTTTTTTTCCTGTAAATACATATTTCTGTTGTATTTATTTTTTTTATTATTATTAATATCATAATATTATTCATACACTGTAAGTGCAGTGTAAATATGCAGGAGCTCCGTGTAAAATATGCTATAAATCACCCTGATTGTTTATTTCTAAGAAAGAGAATTAGGTGCAATGTTTATTTTAGCGGCACAAACGAACAGCGCCGATTTTGTGCGATTTGGACGAAGTGGGGTGTGCAATGCTTCTTGATCCAATAAAGAAACAGTCTTGCAACAAACAGATTTTTATTCCAACTATTTCAGATTAGCAACAAGAACAGTCGCCATCTGCTTCACTTCTAGTTCCTGAGCCACGACTTTACAGAGACGTAAGGGGATATAAATACACAGAATGATTAGACTACTGGGTGGAGATATGAAAGGAAAACCATGACAACGAATGAGCTGGGAGGAGACATGAATGAGAAACCAGAACAACATATAGGATGGGCAGAGACATCAGTTTATTGAAATGAGTACGGGCATGAAAACAGACACAAAAACACAGAGAGTTCATGAAGCGCTGGAGTGTCATCCAGTGAGCTGGCCTGGCACATCCAGCTTGATCATTACAATACTACTACTGAACAACTACTGTAAAAACTTACATCTGAAAAGCCATTTTCAAGTAACATGTATTATGACGAGAAGGTAAAATAGAACACTAAAACAGTAAGCAAAGGAAACAAAAATTACCTTACTTTTCCCACAAACTTTGTGAGCTGACGCTTGAAACAGACAGAGGAGGAGGTGTGGAAATAAATGTGTCTTTATCATAGCTGAAGGGAACGACAATAAGTAAACATGACACACAAGCATATTCATGCAAAATACAGCATATTTGTTCTGTGAAACAAAGCAAAACCAGTGTTACTCACCTGTCGTGAAGATGCAAAGTAACCTCAACGTCTGATCGCAGGCCTTCCCGCTCCTTTAGCTCTCTCCAGCGCTTGAAAGCTGCTCCAATATGTACTTGCATTCTACTTCTACTTGTTCCATGGACGGTTTTCTCTTTGTTTTTTTATCTGTCATTTTCAGCTTTCTGTCGGCCTTGGCTAATGTCCCTCTTCACATCAAGAGTAGGCACGCCCCTTACTGCTGATTGGCTACACATTCAATATTTGATTCGGCCCCGATTTAGTTTTAAAGCATTTTTGAAAAATCATAGTCTCTGCCTGTGAAGTCAGTAGGAAATTGTACATTTTGAACTGGCCTACAGCTCATGATGTAACACACTAATCATTTATTAATGCACACGCACACACACTCACAGACAGACACAGGAGCTAATCAGAAGGAAGTTGTAATGTTGGCAATCAGTATATACTGTATACATATAAATATATACAATACCGTGCTATGTGTTAGGCTAACTGAGACTTCTCATTAATGCTTGCATATGCTAGTGCTTTTTTATTGATTTTTGTTTTTTAACTTCCATTGTCCTCATTTGTAAGTCACTTTGAATAAAAGCGTCTGCTGAATGACTAAATGTAAATGTTTCACATTTTACAACTACAGCTGCTACTACTATTAATGCATTAAGGGAAATCTCACATATTATGAAAATTATGCATTGCATTTGGTCTGGATAGCAGAATGAATTAGTCATAAATGTGTGAATATTGTATGCATATGAGAATTTCATGTTTACAGTAGGTTAGAAAATGTTCTGTAAACGGCCAGATTGAAACATCTACAGAATACCCATTTATCACAATTAATTTAATTTGTTTATAGATGCTTTTATAGTTTTGTGTATGCGTGGGTGTCTACTTCCTGAAGATGATGTGGTGTCCAGCACTGATTTAAATGTGCTGTCAGTGCAGTCACAGTACTCCATCATGAGAGCACAGTGTCTGGCTGAAATGCAAGGAGATGTAATAGTGGGGACACTATTCAATTTATTACTACCTGTTTTACTACTGACTGGTAAGCTCTCTTTAAAGTTTACTTGAACTTAATTTGAAATCGGTTTGCTTGTTATGAGTGAATCTTATGCATGTAATAAATCTCTAAATTGTAGCTCGTTCTTAGTGAAACGGATCCATTGAGTATCTTAAGGCATAAGATGTACATGATAATGTGTAGGTAGAAGGACTGAAATATATCCATGCAATAGAAACATATTAATGGTAGTTTGTTTGCATTTCCATAATAACCAATAGTTGAAAGTCAGTACTTTTTTATTTTAGACAAACAGTATCTATCACACTTCGTTCAGTGTAAATACCAACTACCAGTTTTTCTTAGTGTAACTTATCTGATCAACATCAGCATTCTTAATGTCTTCTTTACTATGAAAAATAAATAAATAAATCACTCATTTAAACATCACACATTTATTAAATAAATAAAATAAAACTTAAGAGAAACAAATTTAAAACATGCCACTAAGAAATCTTTGTAAACGGGTTTTCATTTTTTGTGACTTGAGGTAATAGTGCACATAAAAAACTAACAGGAAGATGTGGAAAGAACTGTACGATTATGTATATAATGATTTTTAAAAGTGCAAATATGTATATGTAGGCATTTTAAAGAATATTTTACACAATATGCATTTAAGAGGATTCCCTATGATAAAACAATTTTTTATTTTACACTTTTTTTTCTCCATATAGTGTTTATATGGCAACTAGTAAATGCTGTAAATTTGACTTGGATATTTGCATGTGAGGAAATACTTGTGCCCTGTGCTCGTCTACAGTCATTTCTTAATTGTATATTAATTTGACTTTAACAGATTTAAAAAGCAGCTACACTTTGATAAATGTGACTTCAGCTGATAGAGCTCATACCAATCAGCTCATAGAGCTGTGTTTTATTAATGCAATTATTTAAATAAATGATTACTATAATTGTCAGCTAAATTTGGCCTCTTGTTATTTATCCTAAAGAAACTATTTATCCTGAGAAGTTGCAAAAAGAGGGGCAGGGATGTTGTGAGAATACAGTATGAATACATCGTTGTGTACCCAAGCAGCAAAGAACATAAAAATGCTAATGGACTCAGCAGGTTCTTTTTTTGAAAGGAAAAAAAAAGTGGAGTGGAGGAAGTAATACTACTGGAGGAAAATAATGCAGCATTTATGCTGAGCTAGGGAGGAAATGAACAGATAAAATGCTGTTTTAGCAGAGCGAACATCAGTGGAACCCATAGAATTCACAGCAGTTTTTAGAATAGTGCTCTCACTTTAACGGTATGTATATGACAGTAGTTATCAACGTTCTGCATTTTTGAGCTCTGCGTGCTGAAGATGACCAGAAGAACGAAGTGTTTGATAGCAGGTTTTAACCAATAGGATTTACCTCATCATTTATCTCATATAGAATACACTTTGTTAGGCTATTTGAACAACGCAACTTTAATATTAGCTTTCGAATGCTTTTGTGGACATATTTTTCACACAACAACGTGCAGCAGCACAGCAACTAAACTTAGACAATATAATAACCATAGTGCGTTGAAGTGCTTGCTGCAGTGTAACTCAACCAGATGTATCGAGAAAAATAATATATAAACTGGCTGAAATGTTTTGAAATCACTTATACATGATAAAAAAAAAAAAGCCAGTCTTTCACTCTGCCTGTGTCAGTTTGTGTCTTGTTTAAAATGTAAGCTCCACGCAAATGTGCAAAGCAATGTGGGGGTCTCAAAATAATGTGAATGATTCAAAAACATCTCAACTGATTGTCGGGAATCAGAGCGGGATTCAAATGCGGGTGCAAAACAAAGATTTATTTATTGACAGCTGGTCAGAGATCACAGGACTTCAGGGAGAACAAAAACAAAGTCCACGGCAAATACAGCCAGCACCAGAGAACGTAACAGTCTCACTCCAAAAAAAAAAAAAGAAAACAAAATCAAAAAAGCGAGCTGAAAAAAATAATAATCCTCAAACGGGTTCAGACAAAAGGCAGTTCATGAATAGCAGCAGAAATAAAAATAAAAAGGGAAAAATAGTCCTGGTAGAAATAGTCCGTGCAGCGTTCAGTGCTTGACGGAAACGACTGATATGTAAAGAAGTGCGGACCAGCTCCGAGAGAAAGTGCACGGCGAATGCAGCTACCCCCTCGGCAGCGATCAGGTCAGACTCCTGGGCAAGCAAAAGAAGATTCATTTCTTCTCAAGAAAGATATCGCAGACGGACTCACAGACAAGACGGGAGTGATA
>JAUCMS010000153.1:257757-270100 GCA_032357445.1 Enteromius radiatus | reverse complement strand
ACATCCGGTTTCTTCACACTCTAAAGGTAGCACAGTACTAGGTTCCTTCCTCTGCGGACGAAGATGTAAAGTACTGAGGTAAGAAAATTTTCTCTCCAGGGGGTCTTCTATACCCTTAAGGGGGTTATGTTAGCCCGATGTCACTAACCCATTTGTTTACAGATCTAAGCCTCGGAAGCTACTTGCAGGAAGTGGATGCTAAGGGGTACGATGGAGTTTCTGGCCGAGGCTAGGTTTACTCTCGTTCTGATGTTGGCAACCAAAAAGCATACAGAGGTATGGGTTTGGTTCTATGACGCAGTACATCCGATTTACAGCCGGACTTGAGGGTCACCCTGGTATGTAAGTGTTACTATGCAGACACACACTGGGCAGGGCTGAGGATGTGCGGAATAGTGGGCAGTCTCGTTCCCCAAAGCGTCATGTGACGCAGCTCGAGTTCCTGAAAAGGAACGTCTAGGTTATGAATATAACCTTTGTTCCTTGAAGGAACGAGACGCTGCGTCAGCTGACCCCACATCTTGCATCCCTGCCGGTTTGCTTCATGACAAATTCATAACGCCGGTCTCTTCCGCAGGTATTCTTATGCTTCCCGGCTGGTGACGTCATGTGACATCACATGACGTTCGCCAATTTCATTGGATTGGTTTGACACACATTCAGAGACGTCACGCTGAGGGTGTTCCCCAAAGCGTCATGTGACGCAGCGTCTCGTTCCTTCAAGGAACAAAGGTTATATTCATAACCTAGACGATTTTCTGTGTATGACAGATACTAGAAGCAAGAGAAAAGTGTTTATTACATTTGAAATATGGAAATGTATCTTCTAAAAATGCATTGATTCACTACAGGAGGCCTTTATTCACCACCTGGAGCCCTTGTGAGGCACATTGTATTATGGTTGTTCATGCTTCATTTGCATTCAGTGTTCAACAGAAACACCTGCTAACTGCAATGATAGAGCTTGAAATTTTTTATATTTTTACATAGACTGGATTTGACTAAAAGAAGAACATCATATACACCTACAGTACACCTATGCATCAAGGGAGGTTAAAACACTGGCTAACTTTCTTTTTTGTGTGAACTAACCCAGTCATGAAGTTACCAAAAAAAGCAATTAAAGCTGTCTTAAAACTGTGCACATAATGTGAGTCATGTTTAAGACCATGTTTTCTAAACTCTCCTGGAGCACCCCTGCACACTCAGTTTAATTCAGTAGAGACTTCAAGACCTGAAGTGGTTCAGAAAAGATAAAGAAATGCTTGTCAGATCTGCAGAGCTGTTAATTTTACATGACTTATATAACTGAATGTAATTACACTTGGAAATATGTCATATTATAAGTCAAGTAAAATGGGTTGAAAATTCTATTTGACTTCTACATTGATGTAATGCTTGTCTTCAGGTACATTATGACGTATGGAGGACTGTATTGAAGCATTTCTGGGCAGTAGTGGTTGGATACTCTATGCTTGTGTTGATACTGATCTATGTGTACCAGTTTAAAGGTGTCTGTAACCTGTTCCAGGAGATATTAGGCATACCAGAGGAGAGGTAAGTACTACTATATATACACATAAACATTATAATTCATTTGTAAGTCATAAACAGTGGCATGTGAGTTTAATGTGTTCCTATAAATTGATTGCAAGGGCCTTTTTTCCCTTTAGATTGAGAAAGCTTTGTTTTTCCCCCTCTCTCTCTCTTTCTCTCTCTCTCGCAAACCCTGAAATGAATCAATTATCATCTTTCATGTCAAATTGTTGCGTTTGGTCCCTTAACCACTATATTTACATGTTGTGATGCTATTCAGAGGTGGCATGAGTATATTTACACTGCACAAATATAATGTATGTGTTCATTTTTTGTCAGGTTGCGAGACATTGGACTTGAACAGTTTGACACCATTGAACTATTTGCACGAATCTTACTGCCAGCCTTCTTCCTTCTGGCCTGTATTCTTCAGCTGCATTATTTCAACAGTGATTTCCTATCTCTAACTGATCTTCAGACAGTACTGACAAGGAACAGAATAAGCAGGTGTGTTAAAATAGTCACGCAAACACAATGCACGTGTCCTTTAAAAATAATAATCAAACCCAGGAAAGCTTATATTAAATACCATGAGATTAAAAACTCCACAACTGTAACGGATTCTCAGACTCAGTTGGATCCATTTGCAAGGCTTTATTCATAACCATAGACAGGCAGAGAGTATAATCCACAGGGAACAGGTATATCACAGATAATCCAGCAGAATGGTCAAATAACAGGCACAAGTCAAAAAGGCAGGCAGCAGTAATTGTACATGGGGAGAAACAGTCCAGGGTCATACACATGAAATCAAACTCGGAAAGAACGCTCGGAAATATCACAATGGAGGCAGATAACGAGTATGGCCTTTAAATAGGCAGGATAACAAGCAACACCTTTTGCAAATGAGCCGAGGTACGTGGGGCAAATGAGTCTGGGCGGGAACTAATATTCGGGTGAAGGTTCCCGATGCTGTCAGTCAGAGAGAGCCACGGAGGCACCTTCCCCTGCGAGTGGCTCCCAACGCGTTTCCCGGAATGTTCCTGATGAAATGAAGCCGTAAACTGTGGGTCCAGAATGTCTCTGGCACTCACGCACGATCTTTCCTTTGGACCGAACCCCTCTCAGTCAATGAGGTACTGGATTGTCCCGCCCCGGCGTCGAGAATCCAGGATTTGGTTGACCTGGTATATCTGATCTCTTTCAGATATAGGTGGAGGGACCTCTGCCGGGGCGACCTCTTCCTGGTCCCTCTCTCCTCCCGGGTCAAGAGCGGGCTTGAACAGAGACATATGAAAAGTAGGTGAGATAATTAGGTGGTAACTCAAGATGGAAAGAAACTGGGGTGATCTGTTTTATAATCATAAAGGGACCCACGTACCTTGGACTCAATTTGTGTTGCTCAGCAGGTGAAGGCGAAGATCCTTGGTGGACAGCCAGTCCCATTGACCGACTTGATAATTGGGGCCCTCCCTTCGTCGACGATTGGCCTGCTGAGTGACACGGTGAATAGCCCATTGGAGGTGGATGTGAGTGGCGTCCCATGTGGCTTTGCTTCTCTGGAGTCAATTGTCCTCGGTGGGTAGGTTGGTGGGTTCCCCGGACCATGGAAATAAAGGTGGTTGAAAGCCCAGAATGCACTGGAAGGGGGTCAATTTGGTGGAGGGTTTCTGTAGCGAGTTCTGGGCATATTCGGCCCACAGCAGGTACTCGCGCCAGTCCTGTTGGTTACTGTGACAGTAGGTGTGGAGGAATCGTGTCAACTCTTGGTTAAGTCTCTCAACCTGGCCATTAGACTGTGGGTGGTAACCTGACGTTAGACTCACATTGATGTTCAATTGGCTACAGAAAGCCTTCCAGACCCGGGAGGTGAATTGAGGGCCACGGTCTGAAACAATGTCTTCAGGTACGCCGTAGAATCGAAGGACCTGATTCATCAAGGATTGAGCCATCTCCCAGGCTGTGGGAAGTTTCGGTAAGGGGATGAGACGACATGCTTTGGAGAATCAATCGATAATGGATAAGATGGTGGTGTGGTGATTGGATGGTGGTAAGTCCGTGATAAAGTCCACAGCGATGTGGGACCATGGTCTTTGTGGGATGGGCAAGGGCTGTAGAAGACCCGCGGACCGTAGACGTGAGGATTTGGACATGTTGCAGGTCGGACAGTTCTTGATAAACTTTATGATTTCCTGGTTTACAGTTGCCCAACAGATTGGTAACAAGCTCTGTGGTTGCTTGAATGCCAGGGTGACCCGCACTGGGTCTATCATGGATTAGATGAAGGAGACGTGTGCGAAGAGCCACAGGTACATACACTCCGGGGGACAATTGGGCGGGGCAGGGTTGTTTCTCTGTGCTTTGTTGATCTCAGACATGATGTCCCATTGTACTGGAGCCACAATAAGGGAGGGTGGGATTACAGAAGTGGGTTGAGTGTCCTGAAGTGGAAGGTCGAATTGATGGGAGAGAGCGTCAGCTTTGCCATTGTCCCGGGCTGATATGTGATTTTGAAGTCAAACTGTGCAAAGAACAGAGACCACCGTGCTTGTCGGGAGTTAAGATGTCTGGCAGTCCTTATGTATTCCAGGTTACGGTGGTCTGGAGTACAGTGAACGGGGGGCTCGTTCCTTCCATCCAGTGCCTCCATTCCTTGAGTGCCACTTTCATAGCCAGAAGTTCTCTGTCCCCGACGTCGTAGAGACTCTCAACTTGATTAAATTTTCTGGAGAAATAGGTGCAGGGGTAGAGCTTAGGTGGGCTGCCATGATGTTGTGAGAGAATGGCACGAATGCCACAGAATGTTGAATGCGTCCACTTTGACGATGAACTGGCATCTCGGGTCGGGATGTCTCAGGATGGGGGCGGACATGAAGCGAGCCTTGAGATCCTGAAATGCTCTCTCACTTTCTGGTGTCTAGGCTAGCCATGAGGCTCCTCCTCTGGTTAGTGATGTTAGTGGTGCGGCTACCTGACTAAAACCTCAGATAAATCTTCGGTAGAAGTTAGGGAAACCTAAGAATCTCTGGAGCTCTTTGATTGTTTGAGGTCTAGGCCAATTCACCACTGCCGACACCTTGCTGTCATCCATAGTAACCCCCTCGGCACTGATGATGTATCCGAGGAAAGAGATGGTGGTGAGATGGAATTTGCACTTGGGAAGTTTGGCATACAGCTGGTGCTTAATGAGTCTTTGTAGGACCAATCGAACATGTTGAATATGGTCCTGGTGGTTCTCTGAGTAGATGAGGATGTCGTCAATGTACGCAATGAGGAATTTATTTAACATATCTCAGAAAACATCATTGACTAGGGCTTGGAACACAGAGGGGCTGTTAGATAATCCAAACGGCATTACCAGGTATTCGTAATGCCCAGTAGTAGTTGAAAAGGCGGTCTTCCACTCATCTCCAGCATCGTAAGTCCAATTTAGTAAACAGGCGTGCGGTGCGTAATTGCTCTAGGGAGGCCGGCACCAGAGGCAGGGGGTAGCAAAATTTTACAGTTATTTCGTTGAGGGCTCTGTAGTAGATGCACGGGTGGAGCGATCCATCCTTCTTTTTAACAAAGAAAAAGCCTGCAGAGGCCGGAGATGTAAACAGTCGGATGAACCCCTTGGTGAGCTCCTCCTCAATATACTGGTGTAAGGTCCGCCTATTTTTTCCGGATGCAGCATGTCACTTCCGCCTTCCAGCACTACTCAAACATGTATAAGTTCCTTCAGCTTTTAGGTTTTAATGTTTAATTTCTAGGTGTTTACCTCGTTTTAATCTGACTCCAATTTTATGTTCTTTTGAGATTAAAGTTACAAATATGAATTTTAGATGTTTTAGTTATCTTAATTTAGAAACTTGATTATTCTAGATATGTTAGAAATTCGTTGTCCGTTCATTGGAGAATCACAAATCATTTCAACAATCCAAAATGAACCAAGAATTAGTTTATTTGCTAGGTAAAAATGTTAAGTCAATTACAGAAAAAAATGCAAGTTCATTTCACTTAAAGATAAAAGAATGCACAGAATTCAATTTGACAATTCAAGAAGATATGTTAAGCCAATGAAATAGTTCATGAAATGAGAATTGCCCGTCTGAGGAAGAAATGTAACTTCCGCACCCAGCAACGCACGGTCTCACAGGCATTCTGATGAATGACTATGAAACCGTATATTAATACCCGGTTGCCCAGGGAGGACCGTTCACGGCACTTCATGCCCACAAAGCGGCTCGCTGGCGGAGGCAAGGTGGCAATACCAGCCTTTAAAGAGGCTGCCAACCCGCGGGCTTCGCTGAGGAAGCGAGGAGAGAGCGCAAACTCGCAGGAACTCTTCTTTACTTCTCAAAGCAGACTCGAACAACAAAACACTCATACGAGCGGTCCGAAGCGGAAAAACTGTGTGTGCATTCCAGCCAGCCCTTCTTATACACGCACCGTGATAAGATGCACCTGGCTGCAATTAATGCACGCCTTTTCTCATAGATTCGAACACGATTGGTCTCTCTAGCGAGATCCCATATGTAACGTCGAAGTGATTCGACTGAAAGGATAAAGTAGCTTACCCGGTAGTTAGAGGAACGAGGGGGTCTGGAAGTTGTTGTTTTTTTTTTAAATCTAGATTAATCTAGATTAAAATGGCTCATTTGAGTTCTGCCAAAGGCATTCAGAATATGTGTGGTACCTAAAGCCCTATTGGGACGGGACTAGTTTTACAGGGGGTCGTTGGAGAATGTGTTGTTTCAGACGTACTTGGTGATTTTAATCCCATCCGAATCTGCCATATCTGTGTTTTCTCTCACAACCTCTGTGATAATTCTAGAGTCCGAATGCGATGTCTATAAAAAAATTTTTCACAACGCGTTTCCTTGTGTGTTTTAGCCAATGCGATATGCCGCAGATCCTCTTACCGCACGCACCTTTAATAACAATATTATATTGATATATAAAATAAATAAATAAATACAAATAAAGAGTCAGATCACGTAAACTGTTAAGACTGGCTATTGGAATATCAGGTAAGATTGCTCACGTTCATTCCTGCACTCGGTTACATATGTTTTAATTATCAAAATTAAACATGGGTTTACAACAAATAAAAATCATAATAGTTGAACTAAAGTAACCACACATTAACACAACTAGCCATTTAGCTTCACCATGGTATTTGTGATTAATTATACGTTACTAATTGTAATCAATCTGAATGACTATAATGACTATATCTCTGTGACGCACAGATGTACAAAACAGACTCTCTCACCTTTTTTAATAAACACAGACCCTCTCACCTCTGTAATAAACACGGAGATGTTATCCCATCCAAAATGGTACATGAACATCACAGACGTTAGGTGATAAGAATCGAAACTCGAAAACTAGTCCCGTCCGAATAGGGCTACAGTGTAATTTGGCTAGGTATACATCCGTGCTAAACTATCAAGGTGAAAGTCATTGTAGTATAGACCCAGCTCCCAACCCAACTTTGTGAATAGATTAACGGCTAAATTTTTTAAATCGCGCGATAAGAGTCTCGCGTTAACGCAGCACGTTAACGCTGATAATGGCCCACCACTAATATATATAGTATATATTAATTTAAATTAAAATGAATGGAGAAAGCCTGCAGATGGTTACTGTATGTATGATGGTGAATTGGATTATTAAAACACAGATCATGAATGCTGTGTGGTAACATTCCGGAAGTGACTAATCGAGTCATTTAAAAGTAGATCAGACAATTACTCTCTGCAAGACTATGCCTCTGCATACTGCACAGCTTACATCCAGTCTGTGAAGAAGTGCAATCGTTATCAGGTGTGGTGTTGAGGGAAGAGGTAAGGACTGAAATGCAAAATGGGCCTTTATTTAAATTCTGAAACTGAAACTACACGGTAGGGGAAAACATAGTCTCCAGCAGAGAGAAGTAAGAAAGAGCTGGACTTGACAGGGTCCATACAAGGCAAGCCAATGCAGTACATTTCTTTTAATGGTAAGTTTCTTGAAACATAATTATATTAATATCTTGATCATGTAATTTCAGAGAAGAAAACCTGAAGGAAGCACTGAAGGGGATTTTTGATATGTGAGTATTTGACGACTTGAAGCAGCTTTAGTTTAAAATTGTCCAATATTTTATTATTACAGTACTTAGGTCTCAGAGAAAATGCTAGGGATGTTTTAGCTGTGTTGATTAACATGGGAAAGAAGCAGTGGTGGTTAAAGTGCCTGAAAGCCATAGCTAAGTAAAAGTATGGATTTTTTTTTTTACCAGAAAATGAATTTGGTAGTTGAAGCTTAGAATATTTAATAAAAATTTTAAATTAAGTGATGTTTTTTGTACTTAATTAACTATGTATTTAAGAATGAAATGTATTTTTTAGATATTAAGGCTACTTAAGTATCGAAAGGAAGAGTACATGTAATTAAAAAAAGTGTCAGGAGTGGCAAGACTGTGTTCAGTTTGAACTATTTCTTTCATTTTGTATCTTCAAGTAAGCATAAGAGGCATTTCACCTGGTACTCAGTGTCTTTCATTCCAACAGACAGAAGTGATGTATATATATATATATATATATATATACACACACATACTGTGCAAAAATCTTAGGCCACTTGTATTTTCAGCAACAAAAAAATGGTTTTATTTCTATCTTTTGTTGGAAATATCGGTTTCCATTTCCAAACATTATTTTAGTCATTAATTGTAATAATGCAGTGAGATTATTGTCTGAGAACAGCCAGTCCTCCACACAGAGATCTGATCTGATCATCATACAGTCTGTCTGGAATCACATGAAGATACTAAATCCAGAAGAACTGTGCCAACGTCTCCAAGATGAAGAAAGAAAAAAAAAAAAGCTACAATACTGTTCAAAGTTTTAGACACTCATGTAAAAATGCTGTAAAATGATGATGCTTTCAAAAAACAATGCCATAAATAGATTGAATTTATCAATTAACCTCTATTAACTAAATTAAATAAATATTTGGTATTACAGCTTTTTTTTCAGGTAGCTTTCCAGGTAGGTTTTTTAAAGCAATAATAAACATTGATTTTGTTTTTACTCATTACAGAATGAAGAAAAACACTGAGAAACTAAAGAAATGGTGAGTGAAAGGTGAACGGTGAAGGTGCAACGTAAGACTTTATTAGACCAGTGGTTCCCAACCACATTTCTGGTGTACCCCCAGCACTGCACATTTACCATGTCTCCTTTGTTTGAATGAATCAGTAAATCAATGAGTCAGAGAAAATGTAAAAGAATAGAACTCCAAAGTTACAATGCACAGCATAAATGAGTGCAGCCTACAGTAGAAATCTCCCTGTGCTCCTGACTTAACAGTTCTGTTTGGAGATGCCTTGGGTTTATTGCCTTTCTCAAGGTAATAGTTACAGGTGACAAAAAGCAAGTTAAAGGACGCACATCCATTCAATCACCGAGCACTGTAGCTTCCTCTCCCAGCCCGCTGGTCATCCACAGCCCTCCAAAACCCAATCCTGAGCCCATGCAAGTGGATATTAAACATCTTACTCCAAATGAACGTCAACGACGATTATCAATGGGACTATGCTTATATTGTGGTGTGAATAGATATGACATCCGCCCATGATGCCCATGCCATGATGTCTCTATTACAGTGGCCACCCTCCTCGAGTCCGGCTCTGCGGGCAACTTCATTGCAGAGCACATTGCCTGTCAACTCGGGTTTAAAACCTCGCCCACCGAGATAATTTATCTTGTCCAATCCATCATGGGGCTCACGGATCATCCCGTCTGACGGAAGGCTGGTCCCATGCAGCTACAGATTGGTCTATGTCACAAGGAGGAGATTTTGGGCCGGAGCATTTCCCCAACTTGCCTCTAGAAGCTTCGGTTCCAGATCCACTCTGTACCACCTCCATCGAAAGTCCCCTTGAGAAACAATCCATCAGTATCCCAGAGTGTTACAGTTCCTATCAGGATGTCTTTTGCCCCAAGAGAGCTGCCAAATTGCCGCCACATAGGCCATGGGACTGCGCCATTGATCTGCTCCCGGATGCTCCAGTGCCCCACAGAAACATCTATCCTGCGTCAATACCTGAGAGTAAGGCCATGGAGGAGTACATCCAGGAAGCCCTGCATCAAGGCTACATCCATCCTTCTACTTCCTCTATATCCGCCCAGCCTCGGGAGGGGGCCCTGGAGGAGGGGCAATGTTACATCCAAACCAGGCTCCACCCTCACCCCGTCACAGCGTTCACTCTACCCTGAATATTAATCACCATCACCTGACACCACAACCTGGATCTCATCACCTCACTCATTACCCACAACATAAAACCACACACCACACTCCAGTCACCATTCAAGCTTGTTCCTGACAAGTGGACTAATATTGGCAAGACTATTCACTATACTTACCTGTGATACCTTGTGATATCCCCTGTGTTCTCCACGATCTGTGTCTCCTCCCCAGGCTCCTTGGATTCCCTCTTCATCTCTCCAGCGTCTCAAGTTACCTTACTTACCTCCTGTATTTAGTCCGCTTTTTAACAAGATAGTGTTGTACCGCTTTTTGTGTTTCCCAATTAAAGCAAGCAACTATATGTAATTTCAACTACATTGTTTTAAAATCAGAACACATCTCATCTGGGGTATGTTCTTTTTTTTGATTAAAGGTTGATGGAAAGACAGATCTATGGAAAATGTGGTGATCAAATAAATATTTCGTCTTCCTCCTTGGACAAGCATCATGAAATAGAATTAGACGATAATGGTAAGTAAAATTTGTACCTGAAAAAAATTGTTTAGAGATCACAATACACATTATTTTCAAGCCAACTTAATTAAAATATCTGCCTGTATTGCAGTGCCCGTAGTGAACCAGTGGTTGGTGGTGATGGAAAGGGTGCATGAGTTGATCCTGCAAGCTATTTTGTGGTTATGGAGAGGTCAGGAGCTATGCTGGAGAATACTGGAGCTCCACAGCTTCAAACTAGTCTCTACAGGCATCATTTGGGTATGTGTGAAGGAGGTAAGACATAAACCAGCATACAGCATGCACATAAAGTACCCGTATGCAGAATCACCCTCAACTAGTACATATACAATGTTGCAGTTACGCACACTCTTATATGCATATATTTCAGGTATCGCTGATGAACGTGTTGTTTTTGGTGCTGTGGACATTTGCTCTGCCATACTCCAGACTGCGGCCTTTGGCTTTTAATGTGTCTTCTGTTTGGGCCTGTGTGATTATTGTGTGTAAAATGATGTACCAGCTCAAAATTATTAAACCCTCTCAGTATTCGTCAAACTGCACAGCTGTAAGTATTATTTATCTGACTGCTGCCTTTAAAAGATAATTATGGTTGTGCTTTATTTTACAGTATGTTCACTTAAGTGTACATATAATATACTCAATGTACTGGACATATGAGGTAAATACATGGCTAAGGTTAGGGTTTGGTTCAGGGTTGGGACCTCGCTATTACCCAGTTATTGGGTAATATTGGGTATACAATTATTTTATTTTTTTTTTTTAATTACAATATACACTGCTCTTCACAGTAACTACAGAGTGTTAAAGTAATACTGAATCACTGTTGAAGCTGAATGAGATAATTCTGTGATGAATTAAGTGATGATTGAGCAGTAGTGATGAACTGCTGCTGTTCACAACAACTCACTTCAGCCATAGATTAAATAAATCAGCATCTAAAGCATCTCAGCCCATGGGATGGCACTCCAGCACCACGTGAACTGTGTGTTTGTCTCTTTTTTTTTATGCCTGGACTCTTATTTTGAACTCAACTCCTCCCACCTCGTTCGTTATCATGACTACCTGTTGTTCCTCCGCCCCTTTGTCTTGTATTTAAGTTCCGGTTGTATTGTGAGAAGTCGCTCATCATTGTGGATGTACCCTGTGTTTTTCCCTTTGTAAGCCCTCCGAGTTTTCTGTGTTTTCCTGTGTTTCCTTTGTTCTTGTTTCTCGATCTCGTTCTCAACCCTGCCTGCCTTAGATATTCTCTCTTATCTCTGCCCTCTTGGATTACGTTCGCCCCTCGCCTGACCACCGCTACGTTTTGGATTATTCTATTGTCTCTGCCTATGATGCCCCTGTCTACCATTATCGACCCTGCCTGTGATAACCCTGTGAGTTTATATTAAAGTCTGCAGATGGATCCGTACGTCTCCCCGTCTCTCTATCGTGACACAACCAATAAACAGATAAACTCTGAACAGTTCAAATCCTACTACTGAAACTTCACAAAAAGAACAAGAAAAATAAAAGCACATAGAAAGAATTTGAGAAAATATGTGGATAAATCAGAGGCATAATTTATTCATTTCACAGTGCATGCTGGGAATCAAGGGTGAGGAGTGTACTGTGCTGGTACCCAGCATCCATTATTGTTCATTTGCTTATTACTGATGCCTGTGTCTAAAGGTTTTGTGCATAAGATGTTTTATAATTCTTTATAATAGTTTGTTATTTTTCAGTATCATATAGCATGTAATAATGAAACTAACAAAAAAAAACAGACCACATCATAAAATATTAATACTGAATGAGAAGGAAGTAGGCTTCTTCGTGATGATCGGTTAATAATATAGTTGCCAAGTGTAAACATGCTGTGTCCTAATTGACTGATGATCTGATCTGCTTGATCGGATCAAAATTATCACGTTAATACAAAGTGTAAATGCGGTCTCTGTACAACTGTTGCCCTCTAGGAGTTGAGCTCCCTCTTATGCTGCGTTCACACCGGACGCGAATGAAGCGTCAAGCGCGAATGATTTACATGTTAAGTCAATGCAAAGACGCG
>JAUCMS010000153.1:204779-215929 GCA_032357445.1 Enteromius radiatus | reverse complement strand
GTCCATGTGCACAGTACAGTTCTAATCCGATTCACGATCAGATTAAAGATAATTTGCGCATGAAAACGTGGCTAGTGGCTTAATGATCAGTTTTGTTTTGTTTTGTTTATCATCCAGAATTTAGAGAACCATACTTGCATTCATAACTAGCATGCTTCTTTCATTCCTCTTCACTATCATAGCCATTGAAGGTTAGTCTTAGGAATGAGGCCATGAAGCCCTTCCAGGTAAGGGTCAGTGGAAATTATTTTAGATCACAGGTAATCAGCTCTACAATTTTGGAGAAACAGAAAGCTGTAAGCTTGATGGAGTGATTGCACACTGGAGAAGGGAAACCTTTGGTAGAAAAGGGTTACCTACGTAACCTAGACTATCCCCTTCGGTCAAGTCACTCCGACATTACATATGGGAACACACCCGTGGAAGAGGCCACGACCCTGAGCCGTGTTACACAGAGATCTCTGTGCCGACAGGCAGGTGCAGCATCAGTCAGAAGCGACACAGGGCTAGACGCATGGCTAACAACTCCACGCAATTGATGTGCCAAAGCGATCGGGTGCCTGTTTTCCAAGGGCCCGAAGCTGCTTGCCCAGTGCACACCCAACCCGTGGAGAAAGCATCTGTATTGACCACATCATGCTCGGACACCTGTCCTAAGGGGACTTCAGCCTGCAGGAAGGCAGGGTCTGACCACGGGCTGAACAGGCGGCGACACCCTGGGAAAATGCCAATCCGAAGTGTACCACAGTGCCATGCCCATCTCGGGACTCGATCGTGTAACCAGCACTGAAGCAGTGTCATATGAAGCAGACCGAGCGGCGTTACTGCGGCTGTGGCTGCCATGTGCTCCAGAAGCCTCTGTAAAGTTTTGAGAGGGACCGCTGTCTCAGCACTGCCTGTACGCGCTCGTTGGTGAGGCGGGCAGTCAGGTTGACCAAGTCCGGCTCCATGCAGAGAAAAGAGATCCTCTTTTTTTCACTTGGGGGAGTTTGCTCTTTTCTCGGTTGACCTGAGGGTCCAAATGGCTGAGTTGCCAAAGCACCAGACACCTGCTATCTCTAAGGCCGAGTTCAGACTGCACGATTTTCAAAGTAGTCGCGTCACAAATCTTTTCACACCGCATGACTATCTGTATCATTCAGTCGCTGCTGTGTTCACACTGCATGAAAGATTGGTGACAGTGGGTTTCACACTGCATGACTTTACAAGAGGAAGACGATTGGTCTCTCATGCGAATTCCCACATTTAACGTTGGAGTAACTCGACTGAAGGGGAACTAAGAATTCTGTTCCCTAGTTATTACTAAATTGTTCTGAGGTGAAATTCAGTGCATTCACTACTTTGCTGGTGTCAGTTTATTGTGTACTTCCAAAAACAGCATTGCATGTTCCCCATTTTAATGTAATAGTAATACTCCTGCTCACATTTAGTCTTGTTTTCTTCTTCTTAGTGCTCTACACATATATTTACCCATAAGGCAATTCTTCTATGACATCATCCATCCTGAGTACAGCCCTGTGTGTGATGTGTATGCGCTGATGTTCCTGGTAGATGTGGTCAACTTCATCATTATCATATTTGGATACTGGGCCTTTGGAGTAAGTGCTGCTCCTACAGTACATAGTCCTTTTTTCGGTGTTCAGTTTAATTTTAATTGAAGTATTTATTAAATGCAGTGCGAACTGTTGTTTCTTTTTTTGTCATTTACTAAGTTTATTGAACTATTGCTACAGAAGCACAGCGCAGCAGCTGATATAACCGAGTCACTGTCAGAAGACCAGGTTCCTGAAGCTTTTCTCGTCATGCTCCTGATTCAGTTCAGTACCATGATTGTGGACCGAGCACTCTATCTTCGTAAAACTCTTCTTGGCAAGTGTATCTTCCAGGTAGTGCTTGTGTTTGGGATCCACTTTTGGATGTTCTTCATACTGCCTGGTGTCACAGAGAGGTGAGGAATAAATTCAGAACTATACTGTAAAAGATTATATGACCAGTAAATTATGACAAGTTATGATTATGTGTTTTAAGTTATGATCAGTATTGGGGAGTAGCTAGCTACAAGTAGCAAATATATTTTTCAGTAGTGTGACAGTAGCTCCGCTACTTTTAAAACAGTGTAGCTTTCCCAGTAGCTTACTACTTTTTCCAGCAAGTAGCAGTGTAGCTTAACCAAAACCTACGTCCGTTTTGCATTCTGACGAGTCATGAGCCTGCATTGAAGCAGTAATATCACACATCTTACTGTGTCATAGTCTGTCCACTGACAAGAGCTCATCTGGTGGTTTTGCAATCCTTATGAAAAAGAGGTTTAATCCACTGTTCTATTAGTATAGCTCTTTTAAAATAATACAGAAACAGAGGCATTTTTAAGGTGTAGCCCATTACTTAAGAATTGTGATTGTTAATTGTAGTAGTTAGTCATGTGCTATAATGGAATTATTAAGTCTGAACCTTACAATATGGCTTTCCAATACCAATTCAATATGGATGAGATTTCTGAAGTTAATATTATTGCAATGTTTCTTATTTCAGGAGATTCAACAGGAATCGAGTTGCTCAACTCTGGTACTTTGTAAAGTGCATTTATTTTGGTCTCTCAGCATACCAGATCAAATGTGGCTACCCCAACCGTGTTCTTGGAAATTTTCTTACAAAGAACCACAACTACTTCAACCTCTTTCTCTTTCAGGGGTAAGTAAATTACTCACTCCACAATAAGTGATTTGTTGCTATATATTCAACAGAATGTAACTTTGTCTCTTCGCATGCTACAAAGACTCTAAAGTAGGGCTGTGCAATTTTGGGGGAAAATATCTAATCTGACCGATATTGCGATTTAATTTTGCAAAGTCAATCTTCAGCTCAGTATTATCAATAGTGTGCAGCACACAGGTAAGGCAATACAACATGCTTTAATTGTTCATTTTTAAAATGACCATGATTTTAACTGTAAAAAAAAACTGTGAAAATGCTACAGTAAAAACCTGTTAAATGGTTAATGATAAATTGTTAAATGGTAAATGGTAAATCCTGTTAAATTTACACGGAAACACCGTAAACTGACATTCCCAGAATTCCCTGCATTGCATTTAAAATTTTGCTTGAATTTTATATTTTTTCTTTTGAAATAACTATGTTTTCTCTTAGTTCTTTTGTGTCGGTTATGTTTATTAGGGTTGTATGTTACATGTAATGTTGTTAAATGAATGTTTATTGCACATTTCAGTTTAATCATTTTGATGATTAATATTTTTGACCATGATGGTGTTTAGTGTTTGTGTGAATGACTCTGAGCTCCTTCTATATATGTTCATATTTAAAAGGTTGTGATGGGCTTTGGTTCATCATGTGACTTTCTCAAACCGCTGAAAAACATTGTAACTGTATTTTTTACAGTCACATTCCGGCAACCACAGCTGCCAATTGTCATGAGTGCCCTCAAGCTCAAGTTTGTGTTTGTATTGTTTTGACCTCCATCTGTTTACTGACTTCTGTGATTGTTTGCTGCCTGCCACGACCTCTGCTTTTGTATCTTGACCACGACTCTGCCTTGCCTCCATTGTTTCTGTCTGCCTCTGATTTTGAACCTGCCTGTTGACCGTTGAATAAAGTTTTTGCACATGGATCCGAATGCTTGTATGGTTTAGATCAAGATCTCTATGGTTTAGATCTCTACCTGCCCTGGGACGATCCAGAGTGGTCTTTGGCATAGTTTATTAACTTTGCTCTGTTGCACTGTGGATGCCTCAGTCTGAGGCAGCGCTCAAAATGGTATTTTGTCAGCTCACAAGATGTCCGCCGACCCGGAACCACTGCTACGGCACAAGATGGCAGCTATTCCTGAGCTAATGCCCATGATGCCTGCCACTCCTGAACCATGGTACAAGATGGCTGCCCCTCCTGAACCATGGCAAAGGAGGGCTTCTGTCCATGAACCATTGCACCTAAAGGCTGTTGACCCTCAGGAGGTTCCGCCGGTTATGGTGAAAGCCAAGGCCTCTCTGGTGGTTCTGCCGGTGGCTGCACAAAACCCAGAGGTGTTGGCTGAGGCCGTAGTTCCTGTCACAGAGGTTCTACCAGTGGCTGCACAATCTCTGGAGATGTTGACTTTAGTCGTGGATTATCCGGAGATTCCACTGGTGGCTGCACAACCTCTAGGGCAATCCACTTGGGTCATTGAACCCTTGCCCAACCCTGCCATAGCCATGGAGGACATTGAATGCTCAGTCCAGTTCCCAGCGGATACCAGTCTGCTGTTACCGAGTACAGTTCCCAAATCACGGCCAGGGGAGCCGTTGCTCAGTCCAGTTCCCGAGTCATGGGCAGGAGAGCCGTTGCCCAGTCCATTGCTGTTCCTCCCTGGAGAGCTTACCATCCGCCCTGGAGGTCTTCAATGCCTCCTGCTCCGCCCTGGAGAGCATCTCTGTTTCCTGTTCTGCCCTAAGGAGGGTCCCTGTTGCCTAATCCGCCCTGGAGGCTGTCTCTGTTTCCTGTTCTGCCCTGGTGGGCGTCCCAGCCGCACGCTCAGCCCTGGAGGGCGTCTGTTTCCTGTTCCACCCTGGTGGGCATCCCAGCTGCCCGCTCAGCCCTGGAGTGTTCCTGGAGGTGTCCCTGTCATCTAAGCCACCCTGGAGGGCATTCCTGTCACCTAAGCCACCTTGGAGGGTGTCTCTGTCTCCTGTTCCGACCTGGAGGGCATCCCTGTCAACTAGGCCACCTTGGAGAGCATCTCTGTTTCCTGTTCTTCCCTGGTGGGCATCCCAGCTGCCCGCTCAGCCCTGGAGGCTGTCCCTGTCATCTAAGCCACCCTGGAGGGCATTCCTGTCACCTAAGCCACCTTGGAGGGCGTCTCTGTCTCCTGTTCCGACCTGGAGGGCATCCCTGTCAACTAGGCCACCTTGGAGAGCATCTCTGTCTCCTGGTCCGCCCTGGAGGGCGTCCCTGTTGCCTAGGCTGCCTTGGAGGGCGACTTTGTCTCCTGTTGTGCTCTGGAGGGCGTTCCAGTCATCCGCTCCACCCAGGAGGTTATCCCTGTCATGTCATCGAGAACTCAACCCTCAGCTCCGCTAGAGGGTACCCGCATCCACCACACCTTCCTTGGACTCATTCTCTCATGGACTCAATATCCCATCATAGTCTGTAATTATTACCGTCAGCTGCAGCTCATCACCACACCCCTTCATTCACACCATTTAACTGCCACATTCACCCCTAGTCAAATGCGAAGTATTGACTTGTAGTTGACGCGAAATATTGATCTGCTTAGCGTTCCATTCCCGTGTTTGTGTTTGCATTGTTTTGACCTCATTCTGTTTACTGACTTCTGTGATTGTTTGCTGCCTGCCACAACCTCTGCTTTGTATCTTGATCACGACTCTGCCTTGCCTCCATTGTTGCTGTCTGCCAGTGATTTTGACCCTGCCTCTTGACCATTGAATAAAGTTTTTGCACATGGATCAGAACGCTTCCACCGTGGTCATTACACCAGTTTTTTTTTTTTTACAGTGTATTTAAAGAATTTAAACTTATTTTGTTCTCCATGTATGGATGGATTACTTGGGTTGTTAGCAACATCAGGTGAAAATTTCATGTCAGCAGCTCCTTTATAAATAGATTTGCTGAGAAAAATGATGATATTGTGTGTGTGTGTGTGTGTGTGTGTATATATATATATATACAAAATAGAGACTTTTGAAAAATAATGATGTGGCTGCCCACATTCACTCTGCACTGTGTAAAACAATAACTGTTTACATATTTACGTGCATGGCCAGAATGTGACATTCATTTTCAGTTGCATAATGTGGACGGAGTTCATTTCTGAAACCCAGTTAAATGCACTAGTGCACTAAACAGGGCCTGCAATGTAAAGAAGCAATTTAAACAGGGTATGGCCACTAGCAGATTGATCTGTCAATGGTGACAAGGCACAACTAAGAGGGGTTTCGGACCAACTTTTCTAATGAATGACTTACAGAATGTATACTTAACTAAAAGTGTTTTAATGTTAAGGTGCAATATAATGTTAATGTTTCAGGAAACTCACCTGAGAACTTATTTTGCTTGTGTAGTTGTCATTGTAGACTAGTGTTTTAGTATTTTTTTTTTTTTAGTCTTACTAACCAGGACTTGTCGGAGAATTTACATAACGTTGTTCATTTGTTGGTTTGATTGCTTTTGTTGTCCTCATTTGTAGGTCCCTAATGAAAATAAAAATGTCTGCTAATTCATTTGATGTAAATGTAATCTTATGGGCTTTTTTTTTTGACAGATTCAGGTTAGTTCCATTCCTGACTGAGTTAAGGGCAGTGATGGACTGGGTGTGGACAGACACAACTCTTAGCCTGTCCAACTGGATCTGTGTGGAGGACATCTATGCCAACATCTTTATTCTCAAGTGCTGGAGAGAAGCGGAAAAGGTGAAAATTTGGCATCCAAATGAAGGTGCCTTTGTATTATGTAATGCTCTAGGACATGCACTGTCATACATACAACACTGTACACCTTAGATGTTTCACACTAAGTCAAATTATAAATTATATTATACAATTATGTAATTCTAATTTGCCTTTATTCAATCAATCACTTTTATCACTTTTAACAATACAGATTATAGCTAAGCACTGAACATTATCAAATAGGAGAATTGAGTGATGGTAATGAATAATGATCAGATTAAACTATTTATTTATTAAATGCAGAGACTGTCTCTGTAATCAAAACAATGATAATCAGTAGAAATCAGGTGTCCACAACTAAGCAAGCCAGAGGTGACCCCATCCGTGAGAGAATGGAGAAAAAAACCCTTGGGAGAAACCAGACTTAGCTGGGGTCAGTTCTCCTCTGACCGGATGCCCAGCACCTAATCTCCAGTTCAATATTAAGCGCATGTCAGATTGTGTAAAGGACTTATAGTGTGTGTGTGTTTATTTATTCACATTCTTTATTCTACATTACTAGCCATATCTCAGAATTCTTTCAGTCTGGTTTCAAGCCTTTCTATAGCACTAAGTCAGCTGTGCTGAAAGTGTTAAATGTTATCTTAGTTGCTACTGATTCAAGTGATTTTAATTCTCTTAGACCTGACTGCTGTCTGCTGACACTAGAGTTGCTCCTGTCTAGATTAGAATCGTGTGTGGGGCTAAAAGGCTCATACTTAAATTTTTCAGATATTTTTCAGTCAAAATTGGCAACTTTACATCTTCTGCAATTTTGGACTTCCCCAGGGTTCTATCTTAGCATCTCTGATTTTTTCCCTTCACATGCTTCCCTTAGGCTCGATTCTTATGTGTTATCATTATGAACCTTGGTGTTCTTTTAGACATTCGGCTCATTGTCATAGAAACATGCCTCCTTGTTTTTTGCCTCTAGCTTTTTTCCGATCCATTTACTTACAAAAAAAAAAAAAAATCATTTACAGCCTAAACATATCTTGAGACAGCTGTTCATGTGTTTACTGTCTCTCAATTGGATTATATTGCAACTCTTTGTATTGGAGCATCCCAAAGTCCCAAGTAGCTCTTTTATAACTGGTCCGAAACACAACAGCTACATTTCTCAAGAAAGGCCACAAACATGATCATGCCACCACCTTCATTGGAGATCAGTGATGGGCCCTAGACTGTGGAACAGCCTGCCAGCAGCCCAACACACCTCAGAGCTGCTCCATCTTTATTGGTTTTTAAATCCCTATTGAAAACAAACTTGTTTTTCTTAGCCTTTAAATGTGTTTATTCTTTGATTATTATGTTGTACATCACTTTGGTCAGTCTTGTTTTAAATGCACTTTATAAATAAAATTAGAGCAGAGGAGGCAATGAACAAAATTAAGAACCACTGATTTACAAATTAAACTTGTGATTGGATTCCATTATAGTTGTTAGAATACTAGGGGATACGGAATTGTCACATAACTTGCAGCTCCCAACGAACCATCACTGCATACATTACATTTAATTATATTAACAGTGTATCAATTAAATGAAATCATTATTAACAAAATATATCTGTGCAGTACAGAAGCAGCATCAGAAGTGGCATTAATATATTTAACACTGCATTTACAATGGCATAAATAATGCTATGAGATATTCTTTTATTATTATTATTATTATCATTTAGTATATGAAATGATTTAGCATTTTATGATAGGAAGTGCTCTGCATGTCAACTAAGCAGTAACACATTTCAGTGTTAATAAGAGAATAATTTAAATGATTCAATTATAAAATATGACTTACCTTATGTTTGGTGTTTTACATGCTATCAAAACAATCAAATGTTTTCTTGTCACAGAAATACCCTCACCAACGTGGACAGAGGAAGAAGAAGGTGGTGAAGTACACAATGGGTGGCTTGATTATTTTTACTCTCATCTGCATCGTCTGGTTCCCTCTTCTCTTTATGTCTTTGGTTAAATCTGTAGCAGGAGTAACCAATCAACCTCTAGATGTGTCCATCCAGTTGAGCATATCTGGATATGAGGTATGTCATCCAACATATAAAAGTAAAAATGTAACATTGTAATCTGTATTATAAATCAAGCCACCTTAACGTTAACAGAAAAACATAGTGTCAAAAATAGAGGTTGACCTAATTAACACAACCTGATAACTTAATGGTAGGTAGCATCAGTCCTAGAGTGCCAGTGTCTAACAGGGTTTAGCTTCAACCCTGCAAAAAAAATTGATATGTCTTAATTTTCATGATTTTAGCTCTTTGATTTGAAACATTAAATGCCCACTGCCACTTATATTCTTTTTATAAAATTATGATTTTTACTATAACAATTTGACCATAAAAAATGATATTCTACTATAACAACCGACTATATGAACTTACACACCACTGGACGAGTAAAGTGCTTCCCAAACTTGTTAACCCGAAAAGCCCAATTTTGGATTAGTCTCTCTCGCCCATCCCAACTAATGAGCTGAATTGTTGATTCAAGTACATTGTGTTTGGGAGACATACAAAATGTGCAGAGGACCAGGATTGGGATCTACAGTACTGGTCTAGTATAAGATTTTTAATCCTATTAATCGTGTTTTCTTTTTATATGTGTACAGCCATTGTTTAGCATGAGTGCTCAGGAGCACAATTTGGTCCCATACTCTCAATCAGCCTTCCAGAAGATGAGCAATCACTTCGCCACTTACCCGGTATGCATTACCTTCCTCACAAAACATAAACAATGACAATATACAGTATAATAACCCTTTCACTTTATTTTGTCATTATTGTTATAAATTGTTACACAATAACACTTGTCATCCTTGTGTTGTCAGTCTGATGAAACTGTCCTAAATTTACCTCATTTAGTCAGCGATGCAGTTTATTGTGAACTATATGGCAGAGGACATAGTGATGGCAAAGATCAAAAGTGACGCCAGTCGACTGTGGGATATCAGTCCTGCCAGCCGAGATGCCATGATCTATGAACTCAGCAACTCAACACACTTCTACATCACACTGCGCTGGACTTTACTACGGTATATTCTCATAATAATCTTTTAAAAAAAAAACTTTGCACATTTAAATTTCAGGGGACGAAATTCCCTGTGTACATGTAAGCTGTTTATCGTACTGCAAAGTACACTATAAAGTGATTCGCCCCGCACGTATTGTAATGAGGGAGACGGGGACGTGTGGATCCATGTGCAGGGGTTTATTGAGAGACATGGTCAGACAGTTGGGCTCTAGTCACTACTAAATCAGTCAGACCCATTACAGTCATTCCATAGCCAGTCAACCTTGCTCCCATCATTTTCAAGATGGCCAAGTGGACAGCTGTCCAGTCAATTAGAGTCAGTAATAGGCCAGAGTTGACTTCTAGAATATTCTAGTCAGTCAAGCCTTGTTTCCAGAGGCCATTCTAGAACAGCCCACTATCACTGTAAAGGCTATTCCTAAGGCTCATATTCAGCCCGTTTTGTTCACAGAGGCAATCTCGGAGTTACCTGCTTTTCATGATAATCGGGTTATACCCACATAGGCCATTCCAGTTCAGCTCACACTTACTTTGTTGGCCATGAGGGCCATTCCAGCTGCTTTCATTCAGTCCATTGTGGTCTTGGAGGCCATCTCCGAGTTACCCTTTCAGTCGAATCACTTCAACGTTACATATGGGATCTGGCTTGAGAGACCAATTGTGCGAGAATTTTGCCCAGAGGTTCTCGACTGTCCAGCAGTAGTCTGAGGCACTGAGTCAGTTCTTGCCGCGCCGGGAGTATGCCAAGCCCCCTGCTGCCCCAAGACCTCAGACTGCTGCTCGCCGAACGCACCCCCCCGCGGCACCAAGAAGACCTGCGGCCCCGTCGCCAGCCGAAACACATGATGCTGGGCTGGCTGCACAACAGCGGAGAGCCGGCCGCGGGCGCATATGGCAGCCGCAGCGGCAGTGACACCGGGTCCCGAGATGGGCATGGCACCGAGGCACTCTTCGGATTGGCGTCTCCCCAGAGTGTCGTCGTTTATTCAGCCCGTGGTCCGACCCTGTCTTCTTACGAGCAGGAGTGCCCCTAGGGCAAGTATCGAGGCATGTCGTGGTACACACGGATGCCTCGTCCACGGGCTGGGGTGCTACATGCAACAGGCAAGCAGCCTCGGGTCCCTGGACAGGGTCCCGAATGCTGTGGCATATCAACTGCCTGGAGTTGCTAGCCGTGTTTCTGGCCCTTCGTCGCTTTCGTCCGATGTTGGTCCACAAACACGTGCTCGTCCGGACGGACAACACTGCGGCCGTGGCATACATCAACCTTCAGGGTGGTCTGCACTCCCGCCGCATGTCGCAACTCGCCCGCCATCTGCTCCTGTGGAGTCAGACGCGGCTGAAATCGCGGCAGCCCCTACTTGGAAAATCCCCTTGAGGAGAGACCTTCTCTCTCAGGGGATGGGCATGATTTGGCACCCGTGTCCCGATCTCTGGAACAGCAACAGACCTCTCCGGCCTGCCAGCAGCCATGATTAACACTATCTCTCAGTCTAGAGCCCCCGCAACAAGGCGGGCCTACGCTCAGAGTTCTGTTCATCGACTGGTGCTACTTACGCCAATTATATTGCAGTTGTGCTTTTCTTCCTGCAGGAAAAGTTGGAGTGTAGGCTGTCCCCTTCAACTCTAAAAGTGTATGTTGCTGCCATTGCAGCATACC
>JAUCMS010000153.1:33238-45443 GCA_032357445.1 Enteromius radiatus | reverse complement strand
CCCCCCCCCCCCCCCCCCCCCCCCCCCCCCCCCCCCCCCCCCCCCCCCCCCCCCCCCCCCCCCCCCCCCCCCACAACAATACTATTCTGCTTAGGGTCAGCAGCGGCCCTGTGTATACAGTATATTAAAAAATAAAATAAAAAATGAGATGACTACACCTCCTCTTGAATGTTTCCCATTTCTATTGTAAAATCTATTTTGATAATGTTTGTGGTTCACAAAGGTGGTATAACCTCTCTAAAACAAACAAAGGGTGGGATATATGTATATGTATATATATATACTGTATTTTTGAAACATAAAGAATAATCTTTACTTAACTTTTGACATTTGCTTGTTTTAAAATGTTTTACTATTTTTTTTCTTCTCAGGTAACTTTTAAAACAAACATGAATCCAAGGTTCCAAGACATTGTCAATGGATTTTTATTGACCTTTTTTGTCACCTTTCAGACTCCATGTGAGTCTAGGAGAAGATTACGCTTTATACCAGGTGTGTTACAGGAAGTTACAGTCTAGTCCTGGTGTAGACCCATTATTACTCTGCAGTCCCGGCCTCTGCTGACAGCAGCACAAATTGATTCCACAAGGTTTGCAGAACCAGCCACAAAAGCATCTGTCTCGCTCCTCGCCACTGCTTTTCCCTGATGGGCCGCAGATTCGGCCCCTACCTTCAGCATACGGTGCTCTCTTGGCATGACGCCAGCTGGCCACTCAGGGGAGGACAGCGGTGGTCATCTGTCAGTGCCAGTCTGTCAGCAGATAGCGGGTGATGGATGGAGCCTTGTGCTCGTCAATAAAACCCACTTTGAAATGATTGCGGTGCTGTGCAGAGACCAGGCCCTCCTGCTGAAGCGCAGCGGGGTCTGGCCTTCACCCTCCATCTCAAAGCGTTGCCCTGTTGGACTTGAGGGGTAGATTGAGATATGTTTGGCTTTTTTGCTGAGGAACAGCGGGTTTATGTATTGTTTACGATGGGCAGATGAAATCATTCACTCCAAGCTTGGAAAAAACATATCAGAACACACATGTGAATGCTATCAACAATTACTCACCCTAATGTCACTCTAAACACAAATGCAAAACCTTGGAAATGGAAGTTCTTGGAAATGGACTTGAATTGGTCACTCGACCAAATGGGGAATGGAGCTTTTAAACTTCAAAAAGGATGAAAAAGCATCATTAAAATGGTCAGAGACACATAATAGCTGTCAACAGAAAATCGACAGAAAATTAAAAAAAATTTCAATGAATTCTTTGCTGATCCAGTTTCTAAAACTTAAAAATGATTCATTCACAAACTGTACTGATTTGATTGCGTTCAACTCAATTATTTTGACACAGTGGCACTGAGGTGTATATTTTCACAGGATTGCAGGTTGAAGTTTATTCTTTCTTACAAAAAAACTAGGAATTTAGCACATGAGTTGAATGGACAACGTTTAAGTTACTTTTCTTTTGAATTTGTGCAATATTTATAACCTTAAAGCCATTCGTTGTAACTGCATGGACAAGAGCGACCTATAGTGTAATTAAAATACTTTTTCTCCATTTATGTTCCAGAGAAGAAAATCAGAAAGGTTTGAAATGACATGAGGGTGAATAGATAATGACAGAATTTTTGAGTGAACTATTCCTTTGACTGAATGGAGCAACAGCAATACCTTAAAAATGATTGATCGTCAAAACACCCATTAAAAAAAAAAATTATAAATGAAAATTACTGGTTCCTGTTGACTCTCACTGTTTTAAAAACTCAACTCTAGCTTTAAAAATGAGAGACTTGCAGTGAATACCCCATGCTCACTGGGTAAATTTTGTATAGCGATGCCAACTTCAATATTTATGCCATCAGGTCTTGAGTGAAAAGGGCAAACAGTGTATCATGTCAAAGACCAACATCCATTTTTCCCTCTGAGGAGGGATTGTGTGAAGGGAAAACGGTGTGTGTGTGTGTGTGTGTGTGTGTGTTGTCAGCATTTAGGTCCAATTTCCTTGAGTCTGCCAAACAAATCCCTCTACATACAAAAAAGGTATGATAGCCAACCTGACATTGGACTGAAATCATGACAATTTGAAAACGCTTCACTCTTTGGGAGACAGCAGGGTGACCTAGATTGATGTAGTGTGGGAGTAGTCGGGAAAGGACGAATCAGCTCAAGTTAGACCGGGTTGGCATCAAGGTTTATTATCTTTTACAATGTACAATATACAAAAATATAGAGTACCAAAAATTCACAGTGTCTAAAAGGCAGTGATTACAGTCTACATCGCATATCTAACCACCAGGTCAGTTGCATAGAAGGGCACCAAGCCTTGCAGGGATGGAGCACCTCATTGCGTCGTCCGGCTTTATGCGTGTTCAATAGCACAGATTCTCCTTTCAAAACCCGTCTTACACAGAGCCGCCGCACTTGACCAACATATTATCTTGGCAGGCGCACAGGAGCCAATTTGGGGATTTAGTTTGACCTTTAACTTTGAATATGAGCTTAGAGTTTTGCCTATTCTTGGTTTTCTTTTCAATCATACAGTGGAGTCCAAATGCCTCTGAAAAACATTTCAAATCTGGGATTGACTTCAGGTCTAATCGGAAAGAATGTATATAGAAACTATTTCAACAACTTTTCACTCAAATTATGCTGATAATATAGTTTTGAAATGAAATAAAACTGTAATTAATAAAAATGCAATTCAGTAACACTCAGATTTTTGACTCCTCTTTTGATTTTTCAGTATGCAATCACCTTTAAGATAAAAAAAAAAAAACCTTTAAATAATTTGAACAGGATCCAACAGCATCAAACAATTAAAGACTGTATTTGAGTATGATATCGAAGTTAATTCATTAATTCTGTGAACCTTGTCATGTGAATGGCAAAAATCAATTCATATGAATTATGAGCAGATGAATAAAAGTACAAACGCTCTAATAGTTTTGTAGGGACTCTAATGAATAATCCTTGAAGTTTTCGATCAGGGTCGGTCCACAAGATGGTCTCTCTCTTGCAGTCAATCTCTGGACACTGACAGGCTCCATCCCCACACAATCCCTACGGTTGGTATATTTACACAGCTGCTGCATTATTTTACAACTATAAGGCGTTTAAAAAACAGTGTTAGCTTTACAATATACATATACATTATACTAACCTTTGCATGGCATTACTTTTTTTCGCAGTGGGACATCACTTATTTACAACCCATGTACTCATGCTTAGCTGAAAGCATGGCTGGCTTAGCATTCATTAAACGAGCATGATAAAATAGCTTAGTTTAGTTTTCAATGCCCTTTAGAAACCAAGCAATACCATAAATACTATATCCTGATGAGAGTTTCCGTTCCTGAATCGTTTTTATCGATAACTGTTAAGTTGCGTCTGGAATGTGCGTGTGATGCCTCTGGGAAGCATGTCAACACATAGTGCTGCACAAAGATTCATTTTTTCAGATATTGTTCGACGTGACTAAGACAGTGATCCATTGATCATTTCTGTGTAAGCTGACTCTCTAGGCAATTTCATGAATGTATGATGCTCATATAATGGTGTACGCCTTCGCTCATATAGCTGATGAATGTGATGGTGGTTAGGAATATACCATCTGGAAACAATAATAAAAAATAATATATGAAATGTTCAGTATAGCTCCGTCAATGTATCTTAAATAAACTCTATTGTCCATCTATCCTACAACTGCTGAATAATTCCCTCTTTAAAACAGCCGTATAAAACAAGTGCCAAGCTATCAGTATTTCCTACATTTTTTATAATAAAATATAGTCCGTCTCAGTTTGAACCCAGTCATATTTAATATGACCACCGGGACTTACAGTAAGAGAGTAGAACATGTTTGCTTCAGATCTAAGCATATTCCATGTTGGTGCAATATTCCTCGATTCCCATGCATTCACAAGTAAGAAAGGCGTTTCGACTTTTCAGGGAAATAATGACGCATTCTTCTGGCCTTTTAACGTGCTTGAAAATCTATATTTCGCTTCTGATAAGAGTCCGTTCTGAATGGCATCCTATTTTAAGCTGTTCTTTTTTCTGCAGCTTGGTTCCGAACTCGTATCTGAAGAGTTCACCCAGGAGATGCATTGATCCTGCAACCCATCCTCTTTTGTCAGAGATTTGCCCCTCAAAGGTCGGAAGTCAGTGGGACGTCCTTGCATTTGCATCCAAAGGTAACACAATTCCGCCGTTCTACCGAACCTAATAATGTCACCATTGATTGCTCTCTTTTGTCTGGTGTCCGTCTATTCTTCTTCTGTAGTTTCAAAAAGAACTGCCACAGTGCAGCAGATTGCATTTCCCGTAATGGATATTGTAGGAGTGGTACGGGATGCCAGCGCAATTTTGTCTTCCCACCTTGAGCTTCAGCAAAATCTCTTTCTGGTAACGGGAGTTCTGCAGCGATCAATCAAGACATCAGTTTATCAAAGTCAGTATAGCTACACAATCTTTAAAAAGTGCTGTTTGAATCACTGGACTTTTCCCCTGTCAGACACCGTAAGGCATGACTTAGGTGACGCAGTCCTTGGGGGAGAGATCTTAGGGGAAATATCGGCTGGAATGTTGGAAAAAGCACCTCATCGGGTGCGGAGTGTATGGATGGGGAAAGTGGAGGTTTTTAGGAGATGGCGATAAAGCTGTGGATGGGACACATGTCTCAGCTGTGGTTATAGGTTCTGCAAGGAGACGGCGAGGAGTCTGGTCGGTAGTCATATTTGCCCAGCGCTGTGGGGTAGTATGTGGTGGTGTACACGTTCGTCTGCTGAAGCGGTGATGGGAAGTAGTTGGTCCTCTCATCCGGCAGCAAATTGTTCTTATTCAGAGTCTGTGGAGAAAAACAAATAAAGGAGTGTTAGATGAGCTGAGAGGCAGACAACTATCCATCAGTCTCTGAGATGAAACACCACTGATCTCAGTCAGCACCTCTTGTGACCTTGAGAACTAAAATCACTAGCATCACTAGCATGTTCGAGCAAATATTTCCTTGACCAATGGCATGAGTCAAGATCGTAGAGTCTTATAATGAAGAGGAGAGACTAATCAGATTTTCGAAGGGGGTCTTCTGACTTGTACAACATAATGACTGCAAAACCACTCTTATACTCTAGCAACCACACAACAGCATGGTTAAAAAAATAGCAACCACACAGCAAGATGCTAAGAAAATCACTGAATACACACCGACCGCATGCTCTAAGCCACATAAAAACCACTTATAATTTTCGAGCAACTGCAACGTGGTTCAAACCATCCTAGCATGGCAAAATGCTAAAAAAACCCCCAACAATGACAGCAACCACACAGCAACACTTTAAAAACCATTTAGAGCACCCTAGCCACCTCATAGCAACATGCTGAAACCACTGAAGAACTTCCTATCACTCAAAAGACTAGAAACTGAATGGTGAAATGTTCAAACTCTCTAGCAACATGTTAAAAAAACACCAAGAGCACCTTAGCAACTTAACAGCAGTGTGTTAAACACAACCCAGAAATATCAGCAGCTGCATTGCAACCATGCAGAACACCCTGGCCAAAGCAACATGCTAATTGCTAAACCCTACCAACCTTACAACAGTACATTACATTAAAAAGCACTCAGAAAAGTCTAGAAACTGCATAGCAACGTGTAAAAAAGCTTTGCTGCACCAACCATAGTTATGGTAATTATAGTAAAACTGTTGTTACTACAGAAGATCATTAGGGCCAAACAATAGTAAAACATAAAACCATCATAAGACTAGTCATTAAATTTCTTGAAAAAAAAAAAAGTCATTAATTTTCCAGATTCCTGACGTGATTTAAACTAGTTTAAAGGCAGATGAAGAATACTGTTCAATCCACAAATAAATATTTACAATGGATTTACTGTAGTGCACTGTACACTAAACCTATGCAATTCATACATTATTATTAAACAACTTATTTCCTCTTTTCCAATGTGATGTGTGATGAGAGGAAGAAAGGAATGTTTGACCACATCGTATGCTAACCCTATACTCCTACCTTCGCCAGACGCTGTTTGAAAACATCCAGCGAGATGAAATGAACCTGACACAAGTGTCTTTATATGCTCTGCATTTTAATTAGGTTTGTGCTCGAAATGAGTTTTTTCCTCGAAACTGAACAAGTGTGTTCTTGTCATTTAACAACTTTAGTTTAATATTTTATTTAGACTTTTTCTCTGAATGTAACAGATTTTTTCTTGAAATGTAATGACTTTAATCATGAGATGGTTTTATTTTTTATTATTGCACAGCTTAGTGGAATACTCGATTCTGATTGGTCAGTCGCCACATTCCAAAGTTTGTTATTCCCATATAACAACCTGTAAAACTAATAACAGGCTCATCCGGGTACTACGCATCATCTTGACCGTTAGTAATTATATCACTCCGCTGTCGCTGACAGTTGTCAGTTATCGCAGAATAAAGCCTGACAGGCTTATCGGCAGCCCAATGCGAAGTGAAGCAGATAACAACCTGCTAGCTGTATATTATCCCTTACTTATTACTTGGCCCTAATCATCTTCTGTAGCTTACAAATAGTAATCGATCAGCAAAAAAAGACAACAGGGCGTCTGAACAGCACAAATCCAATTTTTTCAAATCAGGCCAGGCCACTTTCATTTGTGCTCCTAAATCGGATACATATCACCTTAAGTCTGAACGGCCATGTCGCATTACATGCGGTTTTTACATCATTGAAATGCGACAGATGTCACAATTCTGCGCTGGAGGGGTAGGAAGATTAAAACCACAATGGAAGAAACTTAACTTAAACTGGACTTAAAATATTTTTTGCGAACTGAAATCCGGGTTTTTTTGCGATTCTGTTTGGTGGTACTAGTGGAGCAGAAATGACACACTGCACCTTTAAATATGTAAGGCACTTCTGAATGGAGTCCACAGACGTTAAGCTGGATAATTTAAAAATGGTGACCTCAGGGGTCATGGATGAAAGTAACGTGTGTGCATGAAATGTAGAGCTCTCGAGAAATACCATTTGTCTAGCTCTAAAAAAGCTGCAGCTCAGTTCCTGTGGGAGTGAAGCTATGAAACATACAAGATTGATTTGAGTGACTCACTGTAGCCAAGAACTGCTGTGCAACAATTATAGTTTTCTATACCTGGCAAACAATAGCTGTACAAAGAGGCTGAGATCTCCATTTTCAGTCTGAACAAGACAGATGAAATAGCTTTTTTTTATCCAAGAGTCAATGAGTGACAAGTGAAGGGAATGTTTGCTGCTATTACGATACCAAATTGCATCTTACTGACTGTGGTATCGTTAGCGGGCTTTCGACAAAACCTTCCCTGAGAGAAATCGGAATATTAATCCTGATTTACAACGTGGCTCTCAACGGATGCTTATTCAAACACCCATCAATCAGAGAGCCTCCATGTCACATGGTTAATATCACACAGCCATCTGCGCACCGATGTGCCCTGGGAATGCGTGGACAGAGGCCCAAGTGACGGCCTTTTGCAATGGTCGCTTCTTTCTCCATCCACTCGTATTGGCCAAGTCTCATAATGAGTTTCGAGTGAGTAGTGGTCATGCAGAAGATCGATGGAAAAAGTGGCAAAAGGCTCGTGCAGGTGTCACAGCAAGGACACGAGGTGGAGGGAGAGCGAGCCGAGCCAAACTAATTGGATGAGCTCGACGATCAGTCACAACCAGCTGTGGGAGTCCACTGAGCGGCTGCTGCTTAAACAGCCTAATGGAGCCCATTAATAAAGACGGAGTGTATGCCAGGCACCGCGTGCAGCCAGAAGAGGCAGCTAAACAAGCAGCCGTGGGGAGAGTGAAACCAGCGGTAATCACCAAACTATCAGTTATCTAGTGATGCTCATTTCGGACAAAACAAACGAGCGTGCTCAAAGATAGAGTTCAGTAACTTGGCTGCTCGCAACTTTTTCTGATGGTGAAAAATATCTTAATACTGCAGAGAGTTCTAAACGCTTCAAAACGGTAAAAGCTGGTGCTATCGAAACATTGATCCGTTTGATTGAGCATCCTGATGAGCCTAACATCTGTGAAAGATATCTGAACATGGTCAAATGTGCAAAACGGAGCTGTTAAACACACTTTCAAGCAGCTGAGAAGATTTCCAAAGTTGCCAAAATACATAAATACAAACAGGATCTGCAATCTGCCAAAGTCCACTGAGCTTTATGTGGAATTCTAAGGCCACAGATTCCAAGTCGGCATATTATCTTCAGGCTCACACAGAATCTCTGCAGAATTAGAATGACAACTATTTCCAAGAGATCTAAAAATCCTTGCTTTTTGAGCATTTATAAAAAAAATGATAATAAATGTATATATATATATATATATCTATATTTATATTCTTATGCTTGTGCATACTCTAGGCCAATACTAACAAGAAGTAGTCTTTATTCCTCCTTCTTAATTTTAGCAAATACATTGCAAACTACTATAATTCATTATATATCTAGATTTTGCACACTATGAAGTAGGGATGCACCGAAATTTCGGCCGCTGAAAATGATTCACCGAAAATAACCTTTTTTGTTTTTGGCTGAAAGAGAAAAATGGCTGAAAATTTTTTGCACACTGCACTGTCCAGCAGTTACATTAAAAAGTCTTACTAAATAATTTTTTGCATTATAATTTTAGAAAACAGCCACTCTATATGACTTTCATCACAATTTCTGAGTTGAAAACATCACCAACTAAACACCACAAACACAACCCAACACCCCCCGCCCCCCATTATTAGGCACAACATTTCATACAATGAACACATAAAAAAATTATTCTATTTTTAGACTCACTCAAGAGAGTCTTTGCTTTATCAGACAAGTTTTTTACAATTTCAACAAGTCACACAATCAGAGGTCATTTATTGCGAAGAGAACTATACTTACAACTAACATGAGTTCGATTAAGTGCAGCATCATGATCAACAACAACATGCAACAACAAGTCTTTTTTTACTGGATAAAAAACCATTAGGAGAATTATTTTCTTCTGAACAGGGTGTGAACACTGACCTTAAACTCCATGGGTGTGTATTTCTCATTCTTTGGTGTAGTGTTGCCCTTGTAGTTGAGGTGGTTGGGAGTGGTGGGATGGATGACGGCAGACTCCTGCGAGGGCTTGTGGAAACGCTGACAGTACACATACACCAGGAAAGACAGCAGACCGGCTCCCAGGAAGCACGACACACCTGTAGCTATCAGGTGAAGCAGAGTGAACCCTGGGAAAAAAAGAAAAGGCAAAATTGCCGTAACCATTTCTCTGCAGATAACTGTAATATGTTGGCATTTTCATCCAGACCTTTGACTAAATATGCGTTTTAAAATAATGAGCCAATATAGTCATCCTTGTCAGTGGATTCGGAGCGATATGGCACCATTGCATCCCTCATCATTAACACTACATGTCCGTAGCCATCAACCAGCGGTAGGCAGGTGCTTCAAAGTGTCTGGCTGAATGATGCAGTACCGAGGGACAGTGCTGTGATTAGCCGGTCAATGTGACGGACCGGGCATTCTGCCGGTCTGACCCGTAATGAGTGCGAAATGTGATTGAAGAAAACGAACGCCATACCCCGCCATGAACTGCTCTAATTGGACAACGATCACTCAGGAGAGCACCACTGCTGGAGCATGATGAGTAATATGTGCTGCCACCTGGAGAAACCCCAAATTGCCACTGTGGTGCCAACTCTGAGGGCAGCCATTGCCTGATGTGGCCTGGATGCGCAACCTAAAAAAGCACCGCTGTGCCCCCTCCTGTATTTTTAATCTGGTGCATGCACTGGAAAGGCAGCACCTCTGCATGGGAGAGCCACAAGAGCCTTTGAGCACGACACATGGAAAACTGAAGATCAGCAGTGTGAATTATGAAGTTTACTCACTTCAACCTGCTTAGCGATTCCATTTCTGCCTGAGTTTGGGATGAAAAGGAGCTGACATGAAACATGACACAGAAGCAGCACATTGCTACATGTCTTTGAGCATTCACGAGAGCGTGCATGCATAAGCGCATACATGCGGTGGACACAGTACAAACATAACAGTCAAAGCACTTACCCCCACACTGCTGCTCCTTCTCGTAGCTAGATGCCGGGAGAATGGCTGTGTAGAGAAAGAGATGTATAGTTAGTGGCTGTTCACAAAGGGTGAGCTCTTGCAAGGGTCTTGAGCGCTTTCTGAATGTCTTGAACTGATGCCAAACATCTTTCAGATTGACAAGGCATTTTAAAAACACAGCGATTGTGGTTCGAGATGCATCGGAACAGTCACAGAAATCCATCTAGAGCAGAAGCTGTCAAGTAGTTTTGCTTCAAAATTGAAATTTGTGTAGCTCAACCAGTAGAGCATGTCGGCAGCAACGCCAGTGTCATGGCTTTGCTTTCCAGGGAATGCATGAACATATACCCGGAATGCAGTCTCTTTGGATAAAATGGTTGAAATTGTCAAACTGTCAGATGCTTCTACATTTTTAAGTAAAGAAAAGTGGTCAAACATTGAAAACTGTCAATATTCCATGAAATGCATAGACCAAACAATATGCAAAATTATTCATCTCTTAATAAAATTGATTTGCAGCCTTGATGTCAACATCAAAAGACATGAAACATCCTTTTAAAAACTAATAAGCTTATTTTGCTATTGTACCTATGCATGATTAGTCACATTTAATTTTATTAATGCATTTTGTGCACTTGTCTGTTCTGTTACTCAATATTGGGTTGTGACAAACAATCTAACCTTAAACCAACAATTTAAAAAAGAAAAAGTCTTGTGAGCAGGTCATTACACACTCTCTTATTTTGCCTCCCTTTGCTGAATTTCAGCCAAAATGTCAATCATTCCCCATCTTGTCCCACTCCACTTTCTCCTTTAAAAAGCAACCTTCCTGGAAGTGGGGCGAGTCAAAGAGCTGTAGATCTGAGTGGGGAGGAAGTCTCCTGTTTTATACCTGAGGGATGAGCAGGATTGTACTGATAAAGTACAGGAAATCACATCAAACCCTGTCTGACAGGTCGCATGAAAGCGATGAAATTATTATGCTTCTATTAAGCACTATATTATTCAAATATTGCATGTATTTGAGAATGAACAGTCAATGTAAGTAAAAACAGTTGCAAGCTATTTTGCTAAATAAAACTCAAAACGCTCATTTAGAGTAAATATTGCATTTTGGTTGAAGCAATGAGGTGCCCTTTGATGGAAATGCCATTTTTCACTGCTATGATAGAGTCTGAGGTTCTTTATTACCACCCAGAGTCATGCTTTTCAAGCTCTATCTGAAATCTCCACAAAGAGCAGAGATGGGTATGGGGGGGGGGATGTTTTGATTGAGATGCACAATTCTCCTTGATCTCCTCACCGTCTAAGACACCTCAGGATTTGGAACCCGTTTCCCAAAATTGGGGAGAAATTGGATGTGAGGCTGCCTTGTGGCATAACATTAATATTAATTAGAGTGCCTGATTCACTTGGTATTCCGCTCTGATAACTCGTGTTCTCGCAGGCTGGGTGCTTTCAGTTCTTCACTTTGAACACTTCCACTCCACCAGCCAGAGTAATGAATAAGCGCAAGTAAACATATTACATCTAATCTATTAAAAACAACAGCGAGTTTGACAGGGTTTAAAAGTGTATGTTTATTTAATAAGAGTAACACTGCAATTGGGAAAAGCTTTGCCTCATAATGGGATTGTCGGACAGAGTGTGAATATGTGTGTGTGTGTTTATATATAACTCTCTCTCACCTGGGATCTCATTGCAGTCTCGGTGCTGGGAGCTGTTTCCCACACATGGTGTGGACTGAGCCCCGCACACTCGACTGCGCAGCTGCAGGCCCGAGTCATCGCACTCAGACCACACGGACCAGGCCATCCACCCACCTGCACAAAGACACGGGCATAAACACAGGATTTAAAGAAACAGTTCACTTAAAACATTTTGTCATCATTTACTAGTCCTCAGCCCTCATGTCATTCCAAACCCTGTGTGACTTTCCTCTGTCAAGCACCAAAATTGTATATATACAGTACTGTGCAAAAGTCTTAGACCACTAGTATTTTCACCAACAAAAAATTATTTTAAGTGGGTTATTTCTATCTTTTGATGTAGCGTGTCAGTTAGAAATATCAGTTTACATTTCCAAACATTATTTTTGTCATTAATTGTAATAATGCAGTGAGAT